>JBBJLR010000087.1:48596-68724 GCA_037577145.1 Brachypetersius gabonensis | reverse complement strand
ACCAACTATCATGCAGTATAGAACTAGCTTCATCACAAACACTGTACCTGCAGGAAAATCTAAACACAGATTTGAAATCAGCATGAAAAACACCACAGAACCCACATAAGCTTATCTCTGTTGAATTTGACCTGTTGACCTGTGTTATGCTTTCAGTCCTGTTTGCAGATGACTATGGCATCACTAGAGATCAAACGTACACTCTCCTAATGAAAGGGTCAACACGTAAACAGTTGCACCACTTGGGAGATACCTTAAGAAGAGCATTCCAAACTAAATTCTCTACAAAATAGGGTACAAAGTCTAGTTTCTTTCCATAGTCCAAAAACATCCACATCAGGTGAACTGGAGAGTGTATGTTAGTGTGTTTGTCTGTGTATGCCCCCATCCTAAAATTGGTGGGATAGGCCCACAAGCCCCATGACTCTGGTTAGAAGTAGCGTCTCAGAAAATTAGTGGATGGATGGATGGACAGATCTCAGCCCTGGAGAACTTTTTCACAAGAGTTTCAGAAGCATTTTCATGTGGGCTTGAAGATAAAGCAATCCATACAAATGTGGCAGGACCTGAAATGTGCTTTACCACTATTGGTCTTCAAAAATAAATGTGCATAAATTGCTTATTTGGAGTGATGTGCTGTGCAAAGATCGGCTTTATTTCTCTAAAGAGCCTTTGAATGGATGGTTAAAAGAGTTTATAGATCTTTAAAATGGGCCTCACACTCATATAGCATTAAGAAAACCAGGACTTTAATGAACTCTCCATTCAAAGGTCATATACCAGTTCATTTGTTTCCCTAGAACCATACATCCAAGCCAAAAACCCATTCAGGAACCTTTATGTTTAACGGCGTAACTGTTTCGAAAGGTCTTACGAATCCCACACACACCCAACATTCACCGAGCTTTGAGAGAGAACAGCAGACCTCTCTAAAACACTCCTCTTACTTGTTTTCGTTCTCCCGAGCATTTCACTGTGCTGTTTCCTGGCACAGCCAGTAGGGAGGATGCTGTGGGTTTTTCTGTTTTGTAAGCCTCCAAAAATGTCTGGATATCGCTTTCCCCTCATCATTTAACCCTTCTTTCTCTCTCTCCTTCTCTCCTCAACACCCTTCTCTCTGCTTTAGCTTGATATTGATTACTGTCGGCCGAACCCGTGTCAGAATAGCGCCCTATGCTTCAACCTGGCGTCCGATTACTTCTGCAAGTGTCCGGAAGACTACGAGGGCAAAAACTGCACTCACCTCAAGGACCACTGCCGCACCACTTCATGCCAAGGTGAGGCTTTTAGGCACCCCCCCGGATAGTCATCACGGCACACCTCCTTTTACCGCCATAAACCTGCAGTAAGGTGATCTGTTTGTTATGAGTCATTTACAAGCTGCTTCCTGAGGGAATGAAAATGGTAGAGGCATCATATTGTGTTTCATAAGAGTGTGTTTAGCCTCAGTCTGCCAATAACTATTATGCAGGAACTCCTCTATACACACACACACACACACACACAAACACACACACACTCTCTCACACATCCATACATATGTTCCAAGATCTTCCTGAAGGTCTGGCAATGTCTTTACAGCTCTGTGTGTGTTCTTTCGAGTAATGACTAGTGCCTTTTGTGGATAATGTCTTTCGGTTGCGGTGCTGGCGGTTTCGTGGCTGTGTAAGACAGACCAACCGCAGCTAGATAAGCCCATCGTGCCACTCCTTCGGCTTAGCCGGGGGAGATCACTGACAATTATTATGCAGCCTTGTCATCCCTTACTCCGTCTATGAGAACAGACAGGGGGCAAAAGAGGACGAAACAGGAAAAAGATCAGACTGCACCCAATCCCTCACTTTTCTTAAGCAGTTTATAATTACCATTGTTTTCTTGTCAAAATAAATGGACAGAATACTTTAACCTAATCTCTCTCTTCCGCATCCGCACGGTACAGTTGATTACAGACAATTTTGATGCATTTCTCAGAAACTCTTGACTGAAAACACAGTGCCTGTGCTTTAACTTCTATCCTAACTTTAATATGTTTTTTTTTCCTGTCCATCAGTAATTGATAGCTGCACTGTAGCCGTTGCGTCCAATAGTACGCCAGAGGGTGTGCGCTACATCTCGTCCAACGTGTGTGGGCCCCATGGGCGCTGCAGGAGCCAGGCTGGGGGCCAGTTCACCTGCGAGTGTCAGGAGGGCTTCAGAGGCACTTACTGCCATGAGAGTAAGGCTTTCCACTGCTGTTCAGTGCTTCAAGCATTTACTTTGGTCACATTTATCCAGACTTGACAATTGAATATGAGCCAACAGAAACATGAAGGAGCACATAGAATTTGATTTGAATTTGAAAACCTAATATTATTTAGCTTCCCCTCATGCCACCAAAACAGCTCCATGGATGGAACTAGTTTGTCCAGCATGTCCTACAAATGCCTGATCAGGTTTACAGGCCAAGTCAACACCTTGAACTCGTGTTATGAGAAAGGGATCAGACCAGGTCATTATAGTCTCTTGCAACAGTGAACAGGGGTTAGAATGGGCACTCTGCCCAGTCTGTGGCTACACATTTGCAGCAAGCTGTGATACACTGTGTTTTAACACCTTTCTATCATAGCCAGCATGAACCTTTCCAGCAATCTGTGCTACAGACCAGGTGGGCTTCACACAGATATTAATGACCACCTTCGGTAGATTCTAACCACTCCATACTGCGGACAACATACAACATCTGCTGTTTTGGTGATGGCTCAAATCTTCACACTTGTCCCTTCTTCCTACTGCCAACACATGAACTCCAACACAATACCCAAGAACTTCACTGTATAGTACATCCCATCCTTAAAAGGGCCAAACTAATGAGATAATAATATTAACTTCAGTCATCTATGGTGTTAGGTTGTGGCTAAAAACCATTGCAAGACATGCCTAGTTTCAACATTTTGTTAATTTGATGTTTTAATGGAAAGCTGCTAATGTACATTTTGTTTTTCAGATATAAACGATTGTGAGAGTAATCCGTGCCGTAATGGTGGGACATGCATCGACAAAGTTAACGTGTATCAGTGCATTTGTGGTGATGGCTGGGAAGGAGCCCACTGTGAAACTAGTATGTTTAATCTATTTATCTCTTTATTTCTCTCTCTATATCACTCTCTCACTTACACACTCTCTCACTCACACACACTCACGCTCTCTCTCTCTCTATATATATATATTTATATTTATCTATCTGTCTATCTATCAATCAATCTATCTATTTCTCTCTCTCTATCTATCTATCTTTTCTTTTCTCAATACCTTTGCATTTAGATCTAACCAGAACTATCTTCCTTCCTCTATCAGACATAGATGACTGCAGCCTGAACCCCTGTCTAAACAAGGGAACATGTCAAGACCTGGTGAATGACTTTTATTGTGAGTGCAGAAATGGCTGGAAGGGAAAGACCTGCCACTCCCGTAAGAATCTTTTTCTTACCCACCCCAGTAAGAACAGGGTTGTCACAATATTTCATACCAATACCATTAGTACTTTCATACCAATACCTCCTGTACTGTCAGAGTGCTCTACACCAAAATAATAACTGTAACAAACTGTAATCACATATAATATATATACACCTTTTTCCAAATTCAATCTTTTTTATCAATACAAACCTCTCAAATATTAAATGACTCAAAGTCAAGACCACTGGCCTCAATCACAGCCTTTTACAGCTGAATGCAACATCAGTGGTTTTCTCATTTTAATGATTTTTGGTACACTTTTGTACATTAGTAGCACTAATTAAAAACTTCCCATTTTAGGTGAAAGCCAGTGTGATGAAGCCACCTGTAATAATGGTGGTACCTGCCATGATGAGGGGGATACCTTCAAATGCAGGTGCTCACCAGGCTGGGAGGGCGCCACTTGTAATATCGGTAAGTAACGTTTATTGGTTAATAAAGCTGGAGCACAAAATGAGAAAAGAAATAATATCATGATGACCCCAAATGATAGTTCTGTTCATAAGCTGCATTGTTTCATTTCCCTTTTCGTGTCCAAGCACTAAAGAGTAGAAAATTAATCAGGCCTAAAATTTTGCTCCAATACCAACAAAGACAGAATAAAATCAGAATCAGAACACACTGCAGCAGGCGCACTCAAAAAAAACCCTTTACATTTCTACATTCTGTTCACATATTACTTGAACTAATTGTCATGACAGCAAAAAGTGCTGGGTATTTCCATTCTTTTCAGTTCAGTCAAATAAACAGAATCGTGGGTAACATTAACATCCCACACATATAAAAGACACACTTGGACATACACTTATATGGACAAAAGTATTGGGACGCACCTGTTTTTCAGGGTAAGGCAATCTTAATGCTTCAGCATACAATGACATTTTGGACAATGACATGCTTCCAACACAGTTTGGGGAAGAACCTTTTCTATTCCAGCATGACTGTGTCCCAGTGCACAAAGCAAGTTCTATAAAGACATGGTTGGATGAGTTTGGTGTGAAAGAACTTGACTGGTCCACACAGAGTTCTGACCTCAACCCCATCCAACACTTTTGGCATAAACTGGAATGGAGATTTTGAGCCAGACCTTCTCTTCCAACATCAGTGCCTAAGAAATGCACTACAAAATGAATGGGCACAAATTCCCACAGAAACTCCAAAATCTTGGGGAAAGAAGAGTGGAAGCTGTTATAGGTCCATATTAAAGTCTATGTGTTTGAATGCAATATCATTAAAGTCCTTTTGTTAAATACTGTTACCCATTTCGTGTATTTACAAATATTCCTGAGAGCCCTGCAACTCTCAGTGTTACTTTTATGAATGGCTTTACTAAATACTGTAAATGTTTCCAGTAACGTTTACCCTTGCTGCATTTCATATATGGATTATCGTGTGCGCTTCCAAAGGAGAAGTAGTTTAGCTGCTGGCCATATCTGCAAAACTTGAGAAGTTGGAAGTGGAAAGTTCTGACTTTCTGTTTTTCCTCTGCAGCCAAGAACAGCAGCTGTCTGCCCAACCCTTGCGAGAACGGAGGCACCTGTGTAGTCAAAGATGACTCCTTCACCTGTGTGTGTAAAGAAGGCTGGGAGGGAGCCACCTGCACCCAGAGTAAGCATTGCCTGCCTTGGGACCAAAACAAGAGCAATGGCATTTTTTTGGTGGAGAAAAATATTTCCTCAACAAGGCAAAGTTGAATAATCTTGAACCTTGTCTCGAATCTGTCCTTTATTTTCTGTCTCCTACTCAGTTTTTGAGTAAAGCAGTGAGACCTTAATGCATGCACTGCAACAAAAATATTTTGATCATTTAATGCATCTTAAATGAAGGCAATATATGTAATATTCTTCATAAAGAATGTCCAAAGAAAATCCAAAATTTTAGATATACCGTCTACTCCTCTTGCCAAGATATCGTTTTTGACAATGTAGGTTTTGGCTTGCTCTGCTCATTTCTTTCCTTTCTTCCTCCGTGCCCACCTCCCGTTCTCTCTCTGGCTAAACACTGCAGTCTACAGCTGGCCATGAAGTAGAAAGAAAATACAAAAAAAAAAAAAAAAAATGAGGAAAGTGGAGACAGATGTCCACCCCCCCAGCCCACCCCCTGTGCTTCTTTTTCTCTGTACATTCCCTTCCTGTCTTCCTCTACACCTCTTGATCCTCTCTTTCTCTCTCTCTCTTGCCTAGTCTCATGTATAAATTTAAAAATGCTGAAACCTAAGTACCCAACTGATATGAGTGTTTTGTCGAAATAGCAGCTAATATAATGTAACATTGTGAAAAAAGGCCAAACATGATAACTGGTTAACATTTGTCCTTCATTACTCATTGATTACGCATCACTTGATCTCAGTTCTAAAATTCAAGCAAGAAATCCTAAATAATGCAATTATTGTTGCTCTGGGGCCAGTAACCAGAATTCTTAGGAATTTGCATGGTTTCTAGTTTAAAAAAAAAAAAAAAAGAGGCTGTTCTGGCCTAAAACTAGCATTTTGCTTTTTCATGCATTTGAGCGTTGCATTGTATCCCTCAGCCAGACAGAAGTTTAGGTGACTCAGAAAAGTATTTTGCATGTTTTAATTAGTATACCTTGCATTGCATTTTGTGTTTAATGTGTGCATTTGCATTGCATAAATAGAAAAGAGCAACTGGCAAGTCAACTTATTAGTATAGAAGAATTAAACTAATGTGTGCACAAATATGAGACATATTAGATGTCCTTTCATTACAGCGTAAACCAAACCATTTTAACCAGAGTGTAATGTAACTGCTTTCTACGATACCGATTAACCGTCAACATCAGCTGCTAAATCAGTTGAGCCCTAATTATTTTAAGATGTAAAGGCTTGTTAATAACAGTCCTTATGCACACAAACACACACACACACACACACACAGGCTTTGACATGTTCCCTGCTGCAATCTCTCTAACACTAACAAAAATTCATTCTTTCTCTTTTTCTCTTTCAGATACCAACGACTGCAGTCCACACCCATGGTAAGTCCGGGCAAATCGTTTTTGTGCACACAGCCCGCTCCTGTAAACAAGCCTGTACAGCTGTGCAGAACTTTCTCACACTCTGCAGGCAATGTGCTGGGAAATAGGCACGCCCTTTTCTTGCTGTCATTCCAAAGGTGCTCTCAGCTCCACTGTCCATTGCGCGCACCCTGCTCGACTTTCCGCTTCAACTGATCGAGAGATCGTTTGAGTTCAACATGAGGGTGGGTGGGGGTAGAGGGAATTTAAAAAAAAAAAAAGTAAGAAAAATAGCTCATGGCGCTTTGGGCATTGCCTCTTGAGGGGGAATTCCACTGTAAAGTATTGAATTCAACATAAGAATGACTCATGCCTTTATTGGTAAAAGCTTTGTTTAAACGTCTCCCTGAACTGAAATGTATTACGGGGAAAGAGGAGGGGGGAGTTTTGGCATTGTGGTCGTCATTGTCTTTCTCCATTTCTTTGTTGCTCTCTCTCTTCAGCTACAACAGCGGGACGTGTGTGGACGGGGAGAACTGGTACCGCTGCGAGTGCGCACCAGGCTTCGCGGGCCCTGACTGTCGCATAAGTGAGTGTGAGCCTTATTAGTGATGAAGTCCTTCGGTGGTGGCCGATCCTGGCCCTGATTCCCTCCATTAAAAGCCAGGGTTCGGGACATAAATACATGGTCTAGCCGGCCAATTAGCAGGACATTCTGGCCAAGTGCCAAACACGTGCTGTCCTCATATTCTAGGTTCATAACTCCAAGAGGGACGATGCTTACGGCATCCAAAAGCCATTCGGCTTTGGTGCTCAGCGCTGATTAGAGTTCATTTGTCCCCTTTAAAAGCTTTCATCTGGCCACTTAGCTCCTTATTATGAGACATACCTCAGGCCTGGCTGTTTGATGCAGGCATATCTGTAAATATAGTCTGCGCTAATGAAATTACTATCAGCTGAGCACGGCTAGGCCTTAGATCAAAGCTATTAGGCCTTGCCTGGTTGCTCGCATCGAACGTTTTCCCCCCATCTTAACAGCCTAATTACCCTCGGTTTTGTTTTTTGTTTGTGCTTGTAAGAACACCAGGGAACTTGAAAGCAAACTAAAGGAAGTGTTTGTGATTGATGTACTTCCTTTCAGATATTAACGAGTGCCAGTCCTCTCCCTGTGCCTTCGGTGCCACATGTGTGGATGAGATCAACGGCTATTCCTGCCACTGTCCACCTGGACGGACTGGCCCTCAGTGTCAAGAAAGTGAGTTTGAGATCGTCTTACACACACATTCTCTCCTCTGTTACCAATAATCCACTAGAACTCAAACAGCAGAGTAATCGGACACTATTTAGCCCAGTTGCTGAAAAGCCTGAGGCCATGAGTTGACTGTTCTGGGTCCTAATCTGAGCTCCTTCAGCGTGCTAAATACCAGATTGCTTGCTCTGACACCTCTCAAGCATCTTATGGCAGGGAGGACAAAGTAAAAGCTTAATCCACAAGAAAGCCCAACTCTTCTGCAAGCACTTCATAAAAAGGTTATTTGACCTTCTTTCATCTTTCTATGTCACTTAGTTACAGGGAGACCCTGCATTTCAGAAGGCGGTCAAATTACAGCTGATGGCGCAAAATGGGAGGAAGACTGCAACACCTGTCAGTGTCACAATGGAAAGGTCCATTGCACCAGGGTATGTGTGATGATAATTGATTGATAATTTCAATTGTCTGCTTGTATCTCAGCAACAGTAACTAGGCCCAGCCTTTCAGAACTGCGATGTTGTGCACAGGGTACATGCAACTTGGAAATGCAATAGATGATGACAGTTTGAAAGTTAGCATTATCAGTTACACTCATCAAAAACTAGTGTGAACATGTGGGGATAGTGTGAAAATGCAGGGCAGCTGGTGGCCAGGGAGTTGCCCCTGCAATTGGAAGGTTGTGGGTTCGAATCCCAGGACTGCCAGTGACACCTTGAGCATGGTACCACCCCCCCACACACACTGTCAACAAGCCACTGATTCACTTGGGTCAATGGGTTAAAATGCGAATCAAAATATTTTATAAAATAAAGCAATTTTCATATGAGCTGCTCCAGAATATGTAGCTTGGTTATCTAACTAGCATGTGTGGATACCTAATGAAGTCTTACTTTTTTGCTGAATTTCCTTAAATTTTTTGCTTTATAGGAAACTCGAGAGTAGTGATAACTGTTTTCTTGCTAGCATATCTAACACTAGAGGTATTCAACAATTCCAGTGATTTATACACACTTATGCTTATATTCATGCAATGACCTTTTCTGCTGTACTGGACCATTGTTGCGGTTTGATTTCTGTTTTCTAATAAAAACTGCTATTTGATGAGGTTTCGCTCTTTTTAAAATCTGTAGACTTTGTTCTTTTAGCACTGCAGATAGGCTGTCCACTAAATTATAACACTATAAACATCACTACAAATGTAATACAGTAAATCATGTACCCTTCGCACCCGTAGTTGGTATATAGAGATTTAAAGATTGTCATATATGGCAACAGGTTTCGTGAAATGACAGTTGTTCAAATGTCAGATTGTTCGTACTTCTTTCTTGCTGAATGCTTAATTAGAAATTATTAATTGGGCTGTGTTTCCTCAGATGTGGTGTGGACCGAAGTCTTGTCGGATAGGTAAAGGCCGTGGCGGATGCCAGTTGGGCCAGACTTGTAGGACCATCAAAGAGGAGCATTGTTTTGTAAAGCCCTGCCATGGCCTGGGAGAGTGCTGGCCCTCTTCACCCCCTCCACCAAACTCCAAATGCCAACACAGTTTCCCTTACCAGGACAACAGCTGTGCCAACATCACGTTCACCTTCAGTAAGGAGACCATGCCTCGAGTGAGTCGTAATTTCTAATTAGATATTGACTTTTCTTACCTTACTAATGGTTTTAATTGTTTTTCCCTATAATGCAATGCAGGGATCCCAATATTTTTGCAACATGAACCTTGTCTGGTTGCTTGTTATTTGGTTATATTTTTACTATTAGGGCTTGAAGTTGAATTTTGAATGTCTGCAATTTCTGTCATAAGTGTTTCCCAAGAGTTTTCAGCCCCGATCATTAAACGTACATTGTTTATGTTAGGATTTAGCACAGAGGTGGGGGACTGAGGGCCAGTCAAATATAGCTTAGTGTTTTCCTGCTCTAACACAACAACAAAGCTTGACAATTAACTGGTGAGTTGAATCATGTGTATTTGAGTGGGGCACACCCCATACTGTGCAGGAATCCAACCGCACAAGAGTATTATATTCCTAATTTAGCACTAGCATATTTTGGTCAAGGCTACTATAGCTTGCTAGCCTAATTATTTTCTAACTACGTAAATGGATAAAATGGATAATGGATATATTTATAAAATATCAACCAATTTTAATGAAATCCAATTTCATAATGGTTTGTTTATTTTTGTTTACCAGGCAGCTAAATATCTGACCAGTACTAAAATGCAACAAGACACAGTATCTGACAGGCTTTCTTTTGATGTGTGCAAAGTCATGAACTGCCTCTTTTTAAACTTTATCACAAGGATAGTGCTCACTGGCAAGCAAGCAAATTTGCAGGAGGCTGTATAGCATCAGTGTTGGGAAAAGAACCTGACTTGACCCAACTGTATTCACTTAAAGCACTTTTGGGACCTAGCTCCCCATAGAAGGGCTAATCTCTTACGAGCATTACAGAAAGTAAGCCCCAGGAATCTAGTTGCTTTCCCAAAATAGAAGACCAGCTCAATAACTAGTTTGTATTTTTAGCTTACGTCTTTATTTAAATTTTCTGCTTCTGGACTGCAGATTTTAGCATTTGTTTGTACTTATAATAAGATATTATTTTTTCTTTGTTCTAATATTTTTTTCTTGAATTTTGCAGGGTCTGAGTGTAGAACATATATGTAATGAGCTGCGGCACGTGTATGTAGTGAAGAACCTCTCCTCAGAGTATGGAGTTGCCATCATCTGCGATCCCTCCTTCACTGCCAGCAATGAGATTCATGTTAGCATAGTGAGTACACACCATTGGATTTTATTGAGTTAAAGTTATTAAAACGGCTTTTGTAGAACTGTAAGCTGAATGCGACAAATCCAAATGAAAAGAAAAAGCTCACACACTTTACTTTTCTAACTTTCTATTTCTTATCTATAGTCGACTGAAGAACCCAAATCGGACAGGAGCCCCATTAAAGAGATCACAGATAGGATTATTGACCTGGTGAGCAAGCGTGCCAGTAATAGCTCGATCATCTCAGCCATCACTGGAGTGCGTTTGCCGCAAAACCCCAATAAATCAGGTATGAACTTCTTGACTGATGTGATAAAAAGGAAATATAATGAATGACAAAGGCCCTTAATCGGAAATGATTTATGATAAAGAGCAGGGTACAAGGGCCTTTGGCTGATCCAGAGCAACCTACGATCGTTAGTTACAGGGACAGTCACCCTGGAGCAGCTGAGTGTTGAGTGTTTTGCTCAGGGATACACTGGTAGAAAGTGGGGGTTTGAACCTGCAAATTTGTGGTCATCGCGTTCACAGACAAGTGTTCTACCCACTAAGCTACAACCATCTGCTGCATGGAAACAAGTCACATTAGCCAAATCCCTTATTTGCACATAATGTGTAAATAACATATCTCCAAATACATATAATCTATGCACATAATTAGTAAGCTTTATAAGAAAAGTATGCTCATGAGTCATTGGTGGGTTCCCCATGAAGAAATGATTACATGCCTGATTCCCGAGTCAAGTCAAGTAGATTTTATTGCCATTTCTACCAAATACACAGAACATAGTAAAAATGAAACCACGTTCCTCCAGGAACTCAAGGGCAGAACAGAACAGAACAAGTGCAAAACAGGACAGAACCAGAGCAACACAAGACAGGACAAGACAATGTATAATGCAAATGACAATGGCTACATTGAGGATAAGTAGAGTATTTGACCAGTACTGTGGTGTAGCAGCAGAGATGTGCAAGAGTGCAAATGTGCAAGAGAAAACAAAGGTGCAAGCATGGTTATTTAAATATACTAGTCAATGTATTGCGCATATACAAGTCAAATATTGGCAGCAAGCAAACAGAAAGTCCTTTTGTCTGCAGTTATTAATTTGAAAAAAAAATTCTTATTGTTTATTTGCAATGCTTCTGCTTTTGCAAACCAAGCAAATCAAGGCTGTTCAAATATTATGCATAGATGTACAGGCACTTCCAACAGACGTGAGTTTGATTTTATATAAGCATTGCACAGTTCAATAATAACTGATAAAATCAATTGGGATATGTTTAAGCAAGAGAAACACAACACTCAGCAATTCCTTGGCTCTTCAGTAGAGCAGGTGGAGTAACATTTGGGCAAAGAAAAGAGTGAAAGATCATGGGCATGGGTTTTTAAAATGCACCACATTTCTTTAAAGATGAATTGCTGCACACCTTCAATTAATAAGCATTACTGGATTAAAAAAATAATGAAACTGTTTACATTGTCATTATAAGGAATGGGAAAGCCATTACCAGCGTATGGTAAGAAATTAGCTTTGAGCTCTAGAGGCATTAACTGTTCTAGAGAGTAAGTCTGTATACACCATAAAATGATGGCTTAGAGGTGTTTCCACAGCCAGAGCCAACTGGGTCCCAGAGGCTCGAAGGAGCCTTCAGTCATACATGCCGTAAGACGCTACACCAGCTTTGCCAGCTGGAACGAGCATCGATTTGACATTAGGGTCCTCTTTATGCATGCCATTCGTCAAAATGCAGGATGCTTCAGTTTGTGCCAAATGGCATGTTCCCTTGATAACTTGGAAATGAATCTTGTGTAATATGCAGACTGGGTATATTAAGTGATAATGAATAAATTATCTGTTGCATCCTTCAATAGAAAACTATCACTGGGAAAATAATTAGGCAACATTTTGGACTGTTATATCTTAAAAACAAAGTACGCCTTCTTATAACATCAATTATGATCTTCCCTTAACAGTCATTTATTTTAATGTAAGACTATTCTAAAATGTGGTCTGTTTTTGATCTCTGTTGCAGGAATCACCATATGGTTTAGCAGCGCCACAAACGATTATTACTTGATTCTTTATTGTTTATGTTAATTCTAGGGCTGACAATTATTTTATCGCACATTAACAGTTTTATTATTTACCTTTATTTTGAAAGTATTTCAAAAGTTTGTGGTCGTGGTTGCAAGCGGCATGCAGCTCTAAATATCAGCTGCAAGCAGCAATATAGAGCAATCTGAACAATCCAAGAACAAGTCACTAGCCCACACAGGCACAAACCCCTAGGTAAACTGCTGCCTTCTTCAGATTCAAACATTAAGCTTGGACACCACTTCGTAAGGAAATTATGTAACGAAATGAAAAAAATCATTAAATATTGTTATGGAATGATACCAGTGTAAATTTAAATAAGCTAGACATAAGTTACCAGTGTTCTTGGGAAAGGTTTTTAAAGATCATTTTCCTCATAGAAGTAATACGCTCTTGATAAAGGTGCCAAAAATGGTTCTTTGAAGTTATTCCATGGAAGAATCAGTTTTAAAGGCCCCTTTAATGGATGGTTCTTTAAAAAAAAAAAAGCTGTACATTCAAGCCAATATCTATTTGAGAACCGTTAATGTTAAGACAGGGCTTGGAAAATGTTCTTGAGCTTGTGCTGAATTCTGGAAAGGTTTAGTTACCATATCTTGTTTTGCTGTTTTCTTCTAGACTATTTGGTTCCTCTGTTGAGCTCCATCTTCATCCTCCTCTGGATTCTGGCCTTGGCAACTTCTTTCCTATGGTGCATCCGTCGCAGGCGGAAACAAAACGGCCATGGCAACACTGCAGGCTCAGCAGCCGAGGACAACACCACCAACAACGTGCGGGAGCAGCTCAACCAGATCAAGAACCCGATCGAAAAGCACGCTGCCCACACTGTGGCCATAAAAGACTACGAGGGGAAGAACTCAATCATTGCCAAAATTAGGACACACAATACAGAGGTAGAGGAGGAGGAGATGGAGAAGCACGTGCAGAAGGCACGGTTCAGCAAGCAGCCAGCCTACACGCTAGTGGAAAAGGAGGAGCGGACGCCCACCAAAACCCCCAACTGGACTAACAAACAGGACAACAGAGACTTGGAAACAGCACAAAGTTTAAACAGGATGGAGTACATCGTATAGCAGGCAACTGTGTTGCCATGTGACCAAAGCTGTCCTCCTCTTCATTACCAATGTACTGATCATGCAGAGGCTGAAGGAGGCTGTATCACGTCAAACTGTTGTGTCATACTCTTTGACTCTAAGGTTTTATTATTTGCAGAGTCCCTGTGTTAATTTAAGTTTTGACAAGCTGGCTTACACTGGCAACTGATCGTTGTTGTGGTTGGCTGGGGAAAAAAAAACAACAACAAACAAAAATCCCAAAGTGCTGTATTTCACGTCCATGCAAAAACTAGTTTGCAAGTGTCTTCCTGCTTCACATAACGCGACACTACCAGCACCACATACATTTCTGATGTCTATTTTTGTGGATACGTTTGAGTATCTTTGAGTCTTTGTACTATTTTCAAATAGTCTTAAGTGATTTTTTTTATTAATACTATTATTATGATGACAGTATCACTGCTCAAATAGTTTTTCCATTGGTTGTGGGGGCTCTCCCTGGTTAGATTTTACCATTATTGTGTACTGAAAGTGCCTTTGCAGCTCCTTACCACAGCAATTGTCAGAATTTTTTAACAAGACAAAGGACAAAAAAGACATACAAAGAAAAACAAACAAACAAACAAACAAACAAACAAACAAAAAAAACACTTTATTTATTATTTGTCTTGTCTTGGTGCAGAACGTGTCTGTCTTGCCTGGGTTCAGAATGTCCAGAATGTGGCTGATTCCTGCCTTAAAGGATTGGTTGGCTTTTTTAACCAAATTCACATTCTTAAAAACACTTTACTGAAGGACATTGTATGTTAGTTATGAGTTGCACCTAACAAAACAAATTCATATAGACTTTCAAAAAAATGCCTATTCCAGGCATCAGTAGTTGAGGTAAAATTATATCAGAGTGAATAAAAGCAGACTTTATGATAACTGACACTTTTACAAAAGTTGTATGGCAGTTATTGTGCAGTTTTACAAATGAAGCCCTTCAGTAAAATGTTATCATTTTTTGGTCACCATTTAAAATTCAGCACTGTCCAACTTCATTGGTATGTTTAGTAAGCAGTTCCAAGACAGTCTGCTGGGGCAGTAGTTCAAGTGTTCCAAATTTCTCAAATGTGGGAAACTCAATATGGTCATAAGATAACCTTTTATTAGTCCCACAAGTGGGAAATTTGCAAAGCGTGTCTTGTACCGTGTTACATGTTTCTTCCAAAAATGTTTCAAATAACAGGAACACTGCACAAAACCAAGAGATTGTATTTGCAAAAGTGCAACACGACCAAGTTATGCTATGCACAACTGTAACAGTTTCGGCAGGGTCCACATTCAAGGTCTGCAGTCATTTGTTTTAAACTGCCTGAAAGCCTCAGTGACCTGGATAATGTTAGCAACAATAGACTTGACCATGGCCAGCACATGACCAAGCGTAAACAGCACTAGACTATAAGGCAGGTAGGCAAGAAATCGGCATTGTTTGGCCCCAGGCAAGGTTCTATTCGCAGATGCTGCCAATATGAAGAATTGTTAATTTAGAAATGTTGTGTAGATATGTACATTTGTTTTGAATTAATCACTGTGTATATTTGATTTATTAACTTAATAATCAAGAGCCTTAAAATATCATTCCTTTTATTTATATGTACTGTCTAGTTTTGAAAGCTTTGTAAGCTTATGGCTTCCTTATTTTCACAACAAATTTGTTCAATGTTTTATAGATGCCAAAATGTTGGAGAAAAAAAAGCAGTCTATTTTTTAAAAATAGGATGGGCATTGGTGTGCCTGAAAGTTTTTTTTGTTTTGTTTTGTTTTTCTTTTTTTGTGTATCGTCAGATATTATTTGAGACCTCTGTTGTATCCCTTTCGCCAGGACGTACTTGCAACTATTTAAGGCAGGTGAGGTAAAGAACGGAAAAAACAGCTGCTTTTGTTTTTTTTTTTTTACATACCTTAGTTTTCAACACATTGGTTGTCACAAACAAGAACAACAAAACTATGTAAGGGAACGAAACTATTTCTCATTACTTGTGGGTTAACCTACTGAAATTAGAGAATGTCATCAAAATGTTATTCATATGCAATCTTTTGAACAGTCGGGGGGCCAGTGGGAACACGTTCGATTGGGATGCCCAAACTAGCTCCTGGAGATTCCAGCATAAAGGAATAAGTTTTGGTTCCCTAAAAAACCCTTCAATGGCTGAGATCAGTTTCCTCTCCTATTTTTCTTACAACCCAGAACAATCTTATTCAAATTTGTTTCATCCTTCTCGTTTGTTGTGAAAGCAACCATTTACACATTACCATATGAAATGTTGGCTTTAACAAGTGGGCTCATTCTGAAGAAATCTGTATATTACATACCAGTCAGCCAAAATATCAAAACCCTTGACAGGTGGAGTAAATCATATTAATGATCTTGTTACAGTGATATCAGGAAAGTGAACAGTCAGTTCCTGAAGTTGGTGTGCTGGAAGCAGGATAAATTAGTGAGCATAAAGCTCTCAGTGGCCAAATCGTGAAGGCTAGAAAACCAGGTCAGCGCTCCAAAACGGCAGGTCTTGTGGGGTGTTCGCCGTATAGAGTGTTGAGTACCAACCAGATTGGTCCAAAGAAGGACAAGCGATGAACTGTGACAGGGGGTCATGGGTGCCCAAGTCTTACTGATGCACATTGGGGAGCGAAGGCCAACCCATCTAGTCCAAACCCACAGAAGGACTACTGGACCACAAATTGCTGAAAAGTTTAATGCTGGCTATTACAGGAAAGTGTCCGGTACATCACAGCTTGTGTATGGGGCTGTGTGGCCGCAGACCGGTCAGTGTCCATGCTGACCCCTGTCCACCTCCAAAAGCGCCTTGACTAGGTACTCAAGCATCAGAAGTGGAACATGGAGCAGTAAAAGATTGTGCTCTCGAAAATAATATTGTCTTTTATATCATGTGGACGACTGTGTGGATCTGTCCCATTTACCTGGGGGCGAGAGGGCACAAGGATGCACTATGGGAATAAGGCAAGGCAGTATGATGCTCTGGACATTGATCTGCTGGGAACCCTTGTGTCCTGACATTAATTTGGATGTTACTTTGACATCCAAGCAGTGGTATCTTTAAGCAGGATAATGTGCCCAGTTACACTCCAAAAACTGTTCCAATCAAGCATCTATGGGACGTCCTGGACAAACTGGTGCTTCACTTACAGGACTTAAAGGTTAAATGTTACTACTATTTTGGTGCCAGATTTCACAGCACATCCTTCATAGGTCTTGTGGAGTCCATGCCCCAACAGGTCAGAGATGTTTTGGATTCACAAAGAGGACACAATATTTGAGAGGGATTTGAGTGCTATGGCTGATAGGTGTATGTGAAATGATGTGGCAATGATGTCCCAAAACTACCACTCGTCTTCTGTCCCGTCCTGAAAATTAAGGAAAGCTAAATGTTTTTAGAACACAAACCCAGCTTCCTACTTTCTGTAGCTGTGTTACGTTTGAGTCTGAACCAAAGATGGATGACTCTCTAGGAGCAAGGTTGGAATCCTTTCCTAGACGACTGCCTTGCTCTTTAGAAGTCAAAATCTTGTTGCTGTGCACATTTTATTTCTATTAAGGCTCTCTAAAAAGACAAACCAACACCCCTTTTCATTTGTTAAATTTTTTTAGATGGCAACATTCAGCGTCCATATTTGAACTTTTTGTAAAGAGCTTTTTTTTTTCATTTTCTTTTAAATTGTTCCTGGCAATTTTGTTTGAAAGTCATATTTATTAAATATTTTGTATGAAAAGAATTAAATCTCGTTTGAATTGGAATATTCTCTTTCTTACGCGCCGTATAACAAACAAATTTACATTTCATTTACATTTACGGCACAAATGCTCTGCTTATGTAGCTGCAGTACTCAGTACTCATAAAGAGTCTTTGAACAACAGCTTAGAGATCCTTGAAGAACCTTTTACAGGATGCTTCTTGCATCTTGAGAGATGATTGTGAAAATCACTTTTAAAATAAAAGGTCCTGCACATAATGTTATGGTTCATCACTTTCAAATTGAGTTAGTTGTTCCGCCATCACAGCTCAGTTTATTTTGGAGCAATAACATGTTGGGAATTTATTACAGCCTTACTGTCAAGTTCATCATTAGAATCTGACAAAATGAGCTGCAGTGTGAAATGCTTTAAAAAGACTGTTTTGTTTGTTAAAGTGGGTAACGGTTAATTACAGTATATAATGGGTTGTGGTGCTCAGCAGAACTGGTACAGTAACTGTGAAAGAGCATAGGTAGAACTGGTCAAAACTAACATTTGTGTCATTAAATAGAACACAAGAGCGAATGCATTAACACAAATAACATCATGGCTGCGATTCGGTCACAGCCACAAGTAGAGGATGATTTATGGGGATTGTCACAGCCAGAGCTAGCGCATGACTTTTTGCTACTCTTTCCAAAACATAATTTTCCAACTCAAGTTTCACTAAGATTTGCAATCCATAACACAAAAAACCTCTCCAGTCAAATCTCTGGATCAAATATACCAATGAATTCAAATACCATGGTTGTCTGCAACTGACAGATAAACCCAGCAAGCATTCCATGTTTCTCTAAACCGACCCTAGTAAACATATAATACAAGCTCAGCAGCCAAGCAGTATAAATGACATACTCTGACATACTCTTTAGTAGTGAGAGTAAGTTGGTACATATTGTGACCCTTCATTAAATTCCAATCTAGTCAATAAAGAAAAAGGAAAGCAAGTAAGCCATAAAGATTTCTATTCTATTCAATTGTATTCACATCCATAAGACTTTGTGTCTAAATCAAGGTCTTTTCATTCAGAGAGTCTACAGTTAAAAAGCAAACTTGAAAGAAAGACATCCTGGGAAAAGTAAAGAATGATTACATATCTTGTGAGCTTATCTTCAAAAGAAAATAATGCAAATAGATCAACTGTAATTAATTAGTTATTAAAAATACTTTCAAGATATGCGCAGCATTCAAACACCTCAAACGCCCTTTAACTACATTTTGGGAATTTTATATTAGGAAGCTCCAGTACTGTGTGCAGTCTACAGTGGATTAAACATTAATTGATCCATGTTCAAACAAAAAATTAGGCACCATAGGGTCTCACTGATTGAAAATGACCTATAAGCATCACAGATTTTTCTAAAAAAAAAAAAAGGTTTTTCAATACTTTGTCTCTTGTAATGACTAAGATTTGTATCAGGTGTTGTAGACTTTATTTCTCCAAAATGGTTTAATGTAAAAATATTTCATTCTGAATATTAAAGTCAGATGGTATCATTCTATGCAATGCGATTTAACGGCTTATCTCATCAGAGGTTTCATCAGTTTCAACAGCTTCATCAGTTTTTGTATTCAGGGCTTTGAATATTTTGCTTTAAGAAACAATACGTAATCCTTAACATCCCAAGAAGGACTCACCGACTTTCAAACACCATCTTGAACTGAAGACATCATTATTTGGTAGCTCACCATTACCATGATGACGAGTCACATTTTGAACAGTTCTAATAGGACAGCTGTTTGTATACACAACAATAATGAGACTTGAACAAACATAAATGAACTAAAAAAAAACATTTATTTATCACGATTATCATACAAAGACTAAAGAAATTTCATTGATGGTTCTGCATGTATGATGATTTCACTGCTGTCTAAGCTTACAGATGAATTACAGATTAGTTTACAATACCCACAACCAGTCATCCCCATTGCATACCACACAACCAGAGTTAACAGTGACATGAGCTGTTTTGCTTGCTTTCTTTTTGCGAGACATTTTTGGCTATAATAAAAAGTAATAACAGATTTAGAAATTGTAACCACAGGGGGATGACAGCTGACTCCATAAGTAAAAAACCAAAATCACGTAAGGACTCATAAGGCATGTTGTGCGAGAGCGCATAGAAATCAATCATGTGCTCAGCTAAAGCTGGAAGATTTGATTCTTCAGACGAATGGAGCCAGGGCTTGAAGTCATGGTGTTCATGGTGGCTCCTAATTGTCTGAAGTTCAGATCTTGAGCAGAAAACTCAATCTAATCTGCTTGTTTTTTATTTAGAGTGCTATTATATTTGTTTGTGCGGCTCCCTTCTAAGCATTTTATTCTCATGGGGGGGGAGATGTTTCCAATCTTTTGCACGCTTGAGATCAGACGTCACTAATCTCTTACAGTCGACTTGGACGACTGTGTGTCTTAGCGTGTGGTTTGTGTGTGCGTCTGCATGGCTTTTTCACTAAGGTATGGGTGGCGGGTTTCTGTCTAGAAGATTCATGTTTGAATGAAAGAGTCTACATATATTCCATCCCTGTTTTTAGGGCAAAAAATGCTATTACCTTTGAGAAAAAGGCTACAGAGTTAAGACCACCAACAGACTTAAATCTGAATATACGTGTGCGTGCGTGTGTGTGTGTGTGTGTGTGTGTGTGTGTGTGTGTGTGTGTGTGTGTGTGTGTGTGTGTGTGTGTG
>JBBJLR010000087.1:30995-43634 GCA_037577145.1 Brachypetersius gabonensis | reverse complement strand
ACACACACACACACACACACACACACACACACACACACACACACACACACACACACACACACACACACACACGTACGTATGACTTAACTGGGGGAACTCCAGACAATCATCATTTTCAAAATGTGCTTCTACATCAGACAGGACTCCCACTGTTACATCCCAAGTTTACATACATGCCAAAAACATTTTCTGTCAATTTGATTAATCCTCCTGGACATTTTTAAAGTCAAAAGCAAAGTAGAGAATAGAGGCCCCTTGACAAATAAGCGGAGCAAAAAAGGTAAACAAATTTGTTTTGTCATGTGAGAAAGTCTAGCCCAGTCTTGTATCTCTCCTCCAAACCACCAGAGAGGTTGAATGAACGAGAAAGCCACCACAAGCCTCCGAGCAGCCAGTCCCCATGACACATACGAGCCCAGAGAACCACATCCTGGGGAGGAGAACATGAAAACGAGAGCCTTGCTTCCCTCGACTGGAAAATCGGTTACACAATCTGAACTCTGCACTCTCAAACTCAAATTATTACAATTGTTGCTTTCATTGAAAGCCAGCGCAAGACAAGGGGAAAAGGGAAAGAAAGTCTTCAAGAAAAACAATAACAAATGATTCAACTGAAAAAGTACCGGGATCAATGGGAGACATGTATTTTGTACTTGATGTCCACACCACGGTTGGTGGGTATTCACAAATTTCACAGGAATCGTTGGGGAGAGGGGCAGGACCTCTTAACAATACTAAAAGCAGATTAGGAATACAATGAACAAGAAGGGCGTCAGAAGGATGGAAAGGATGCTGACCTTATGTTCAACCCCTGACTGCACTGTACTGCTCACCATAGATACACAAACAGGAGAAAACCTCAGGCTCCGTGCCCTCACAAGAAAATCATTACCACCGCAGCCATAGGCAGTGAGCACATACAAGGGTATTTGGGTTTCAGCAAATGAACAGAGGCGAAGGTTTTAGTGCCAGCACTGAAACCAAGGCTCCAGTTTTTTAACTTTACTCACAGAGCTTAGCCAAGTGTTGCAAGATATATAAAACAGTCAGTGCTTTTTTTGATATTACAGTGTGGACAACAATGCAGTACTCAAACAAACAGCTTAACAATACAATGTTTGTGTTGTGAAAGATGTGTATTACAAAAACAAAACAGATCAGTCACTTTTTGAGGCACACCTACATTGTCCACTCACTGTTTATCAGCTCCAATTACCATAAAGGTGCATTTTAGGTTTACAATTATGTGTTATCTGTTTCTCTGGACTATTTGTTACCCTGTGTATAAATGGCCAGGACACCCACAGGACTTTGCTTTTTCTCCTTGCACTCAATTTTTGAGCTAAACAGGACATTAGGATGGAGTATTTGCCTTTAAAGTGATTGTGGTTGAGTATTTATTACGTCTTGATACCTGCATGCAGAGACTCGTATCGGAGAAAAGTAGCTCTTTTTAAAGCCAAATAGAAACAAAAATTATTTTTCACATCATGAAGACAGAGCCACATGGCTGGCCACATGAATTTCCACGCTGGAAATCACTCTGGCTTTGGAACAGTGCTATAACAGACATGCTACATTTTATGTGTTACCAGGCAAGTGACGAATATAAACAGTTCTCACCACGTCCCGGTTCAGGTTACCAGTGGGAGCCATGTCGTTCTCAGGAAGACTCACGCACACAACACATCGCATAGGAAAAACACGCAGCTCTGCAGATACAAAAAAATGCATGGGCTTAAATGACCGATCAACATTTTGTCAGGATATCAAGGCAGTGTGATTAATAAAAGATTTTGGGGTACTACAAGTATTAAATAGTCACTTATGGAAAGCCATTGTGTTACGTTCAACAACATCAATGTACACACACACACACACGCACGCGCACACGCAGTATGCATTGGGGGTAATAAATATTTGATCCTCTGCTGATCCCCTTTTTGTAAGTTCGTTGACTTACAAAAAAAATTAACAGTCTCTAATTTATGAGGCAGCTTCATTTTTATAAAGAGAAACAGCATATCAACCAAATATCAAGAAAAAACACGTCACATAAAAGTTATAAATTGATTTGCATGCCATTGAGTGAAATGAGTATTGGATCCCCTAGACTGGCTGTGTGCCCATGTTGCACATAGATTACACTCGATCTATCAATTACAGATACTCCTAACCTGAACTCGTTATGTGTATAAAGCACATCTGTCCACAGACTCAGTTTCTTCCATTCCAACCTCTCCACCAACATGGGCAAGACCAAAGAGCTGTCTATGTACGTCAGAGACCTGCACGAGGCTGGAATGGGTTACAAGACCATCGGTGAGAACGATCATGATAGACTGAAATCTTGCAGTGTCCGCAAGAAGGCACATGTACAGTCTTAAGTGTGTCAGCGAACATCTAAATGATTCAGAGAAGGAGAAAAGTTCTGTGGTCTTTTGAGACCAAAATTAACTCAATCTGCCGTTAAGGCCATGGAGTGGCACAGCCAGTCTCCGGACCACTGCCCTATAGAAAATCTATAGAGGAGCTGAAGCTTCGAGTTGCCAAGCAGCAGCCAAGAAACCTAAAGGATTTAGAGATTTTTTTGTAAAGAAGAGCGAGCCAAAATTCCTCCTGTGTGCAAACCTGGTGACCGACTAGGAGAAAGAAGGATTTCTCCACCCAGTACATTAAACCCAAGTCATGTTATGCTTGGGTTTAAAATACTTATGTCACTCAGTGAAATGCAAAACAATTTATAACTTTTATGTAACATTTTATGAACTCCATAAAATTGAAACTGCCTCATAAATTACAGACTGTTCATTTATTTGTATTATATACAGTACACATATATATACACACACGCACACGCGCACGCACATATATATATATATATATATATATATATATATATATATTTTAGTAGTGTCTAATATAATTTTTTTGTGTTTGCGGGTGCGCAGCTCGACGTCTCCGCTGTCTTCTGGGAAGGAAGTAATGTGGGCAAAAAAAGTACAGGAACTTGCTTTTCTAGTTAGATAAAATGTGCAAGTCCTGCAGTGGCAAATAGCTTTGGTTTAAAATTTGATTACATTAATGTTTAAACTGAGATTTCCAAGATTTACACTGCAACTGTGTAATATTTCAAAAGCAATTGTTTAAAGTTTAAAAATTGCTTTTGTTTAAAGTGTTTGCAAACCAAATGCCATTGCACTTTTGTACTTTAAAAATAGAAGTGTGCAATAATCTACTTTTGAAAAACAATTTGGTTAATCGCAGAAAATCATGCAATTAATATATATATGAACCTGATCTTCCCGTTTGTCTTCTACCTCACTTTAACCCAGAGTCAAAATTCAATAATGATAGTAAAACATGATAGTTCCTGATCCTTCATGATGATGAAAATTTGTTGCTGAAAGGGAAATTCAGCACAGAAAAACAGCCACCAGTAAAGGAAGTGGTAATTATCCTCAAACCATGTATGGTACTGCTACCACACGCACGCACGCACGCACGCACGCACGCACGCACGCACACAAATGAAAAATAAAATTAAAATACTAACACCACCCTACAAGAGTTTTTTTGTATTTGAAGTTCCCATATCCTGCAGAAGCACAGCATTTTGAGTAACTAAGATACTAAAACCATCAAACAAACAAAAGAGTATGTTTTTTAACTAGTTCTGTTTTAGTTTGGTTTATAGAAAAATAAACAGCATTTGCTGAAAGTGAGGAAAGTGCTCCACATGTAATTGGGCTGTGCATGTTTTGCCCCATCACTTTAACTCACCTCGCCAGTGTTGTCTGATAACGCATCGGAGATTGACATGCCGCTTCATGAAGTACGCTGCCAGACGAAGGCTTTGCCCTGCCAATTTAAACACATTTGTTAGGACCTAAATTCAAGGCATGGCCAAATTCACTGGCAAAGAATTCTTTGGAATAGAATATTTTCATAATATGCTTGACATAACAATTCCAGTAGATTAGGCATTCAAATGATCCTCGTTCACACGTGAGGAAACAGAAATCCAATGCAAAGCAGCTGATTATCAAACGTATGCTACTTCAAAGGTAGGCATACAGAAGTGGACTTCACAAATGGCAAACAGCCATGCATTACAATGAACAAGCTGAAAGACTCAACAAACTCATCACACTACACACAGAGGTGTACAGTGTACAGTGCTCTGCATCCGGACCATTAATATTATTTTTCCTCTTAGGTTTTATTGCTATTATTGTTTTTATTACACCTGTTTCGCATTTTGGTAAAATTCCAAGGTCAAAATATCCATAAATATTATGTGCAGTGCAAATGTACTCAGAGTTTTGATCGGTTGATCAGGGGTCAAGTATTGATTGTTCAGAAAACTGTTTTACTGTCGAGCCGGCTCTGTAATTATGGGGAGAGAGAGCAGACAGTCTCCTTTAAAAGTGTGTGTGATGTCAAAGCAGACGCAGCCAGAAAGGGACAAAACGCAGAGAAACAAATATAGAGCCAAACACACAGACTTTTAAACAGGCTTCAAGACATGAAAGCCCAATTTTAGTAATTACAAAAAAAGATAAGTCACTGTTTGTTGTGGTTTTAGTAAAAGTAATCAGCCTGTGAATTCAGCTACACATTCAGCCATCTTTAACCATAAAAGGCTTGGTAAGAGCCAGTGAGCTAGCGCCCCCTCTGTGGTCCAGAAGATCACCCATTCGAAACCACAAGTAGATACTTTTTAACTCTTTTTGCCCATAGAACCAATGTTTCAGTCTCCAAACACTGATTTTACAGCAACCATGCAATCACACTTCGCATGTTCTCACAGAAATGCATCTAGTTATGTATAGCATAGAATCTCAAAACTGAGGAACATAATGACTAGTTAAATAAATAAAGTAAAATAAATAAACTCAGAACTAAAGAACGAAATGAATCCAGCCCTGAAATAAACCTGAAACAGCACACATCCACTTAATCAAATTGTTAGCTTTATATTTCTTCTTATAGTTTAGTTTGAGCAGCTTCAGCACTTTTAGATGCTTCTCTTAAGTAAAATGTTAGTGTTTTTTTTTAAAGTTTAGTTTTCAAAGATAAAATACTGGATTAATATTGTGAGAGGCTGATATCTCAACTGGCAAAGAAAATCTGTTTGTGAGGAGTTCAGTGTGTTACAGCATGTGAATTGAAAATACTGCAGATCGTCTCTTGTATACCACCTTTAATTTGTTGTTTTGTGTACTGCCACTTGAACATCTGTTATACATTTATATGCATGTATAATTAAAAAAAAACAGAACGGAATTTGAAGCTCCCAGTGAAAACAAACAAGTTAATTCATACTTAAACATACAAGTTAATTTATACGTAAGCAGATGGCACAAGTGTTGGAAAGAGAGAAAACACGGTTTATTTATGTCGTTGTTTGTACAGGAAACTGCACACTGAAGTCACATGAACAGCAAGCTCTGCCTCGTTCTGTGAACTATCTATCTACCTGGCAGCCAGAAGGGTCGTTTACCCATCAACCATTCGCTCTGTGACAAGGCCAGCAAAATGATTTCATTCAGCCTGTTGTTGCAGGAGCAACTATGCGCTCATTCGGTTTTAATTTAAGAGGCACCAGGCAGAGGGAGAGGAATCTACTAAGAATCTAGGCTCTGTTTGTCATTGCATTAGGAATGCAAGGCAAACTGGGGCAAACACAGGCCAGTGTTGCCTAATCGGAGAGGAATCTGTCGGCGAGAAAAGGGCACTGGTGAACCATGCAAGCTATCTGCTGGTGTTGTAAACAAGCAAACAGGCTTGGGAATCCAAGAGCTCCGTTCCCTTGGACACATCCACAGGCATGGAGTCGACTTTGAAAAACTGTACTAGACCAGAAAGGCATTGACAACACAAATACGATTACACATTTCACCAGTATGTGGTATTCTCTGGAACTGATAGGAACTTACTGATAAAACTGTAAACCAATACTTTTTGGAAAGTATTTCGCACTTGCATGCCCTCAAGCCCCCTTTATTCCATTGTCAAATGGTAAACCATACATAAATTAATGAACAGCTCTGGAAAAAAATAACAGACCACTAGAATTTATTTTTAAATCAGCTTCTCTAGGAGTTTGACAACGATTCCATGCCAGTGTCTGTTAAACTCCTACACTCCATTCTGCTTTATGAGGTACTGATCAGCTGAATCACACTACTAGATCATCAAAGGTAATTATTGCCTTTTTGTTTAAGAGGGAACAAGAGATTTGTTTTCTTTGAATTATTCAACTTCTGTAAACACTGCATCATTTCTCTTAGTTTCATGTTTTGTGATTTTTTTTAATTATGCTTTAAAGAACAATAGTTTTATTTGGAAGTTAGGAGAAATATTGTCAGCAGTTCCAAAAAGGCAAAGCTGTTGCAATGGTCTCTTTTTTCCCCCAGAGCCTTATCTTGAACCATTGAATCATATACACACAATTTCTAAGAATTAAAAATTAAAGGGGACATGTTATGGAAAAATCACTGTAGTTATAATAGGTCTATTGGCTACAAAACATGTTCATGAAGTTATTTTCACAAAATTACCCTCACATAAAAATATATCACCAGCTTTATTCTTCGCAGTTTTGGTCCCTTTCAAAACATGCCGTTTGGACAGAGGACCCAGTATGAGGTCATACTGGGCCAATTTGCATAGATTTCACATAGAACACCCTCTTATCTGTTGAGACCCCACCCACTAGATTAGTTGAAGATCCGTCAGTTTGTCTGCTAGTTTTGCAAGCAAGGATAAGCCGAGCACTGTGGTTACGTGCAGAGGCAAGTCACACATGAAATGTTGTGTTGTTGACTGCAAAGAACAGCACACATCCATACACTTTCTCCTAGCCAAAGAAAACCGAAGAACTGCGTGGCATGTCTCCGGGGTGCAAGCACTTAGACACTTCAATCTCCACAGTTCGACTGATCTCCAGGAGACCTTTCCA
Organism: Brachypetersius gabonensis; assembly: GCA_037577145.1. NCBI lineage: Eukaryota > Metazoa > Chordata > Actinopteri > Characiformes > Alestidae > Brachypetersius > Brachypetersius gabonensis. The sequence goes on along the minus strand of JBBJLR010000087.1, from coordinate 36,667 downwards.
ACGAGCCCTTGTTTGTTTTTTTAGCCCGAATAGATCAGGGGTTATTCCCCGAAAAATACTTATGTCCCGTGACTTCCAAGTTGCATATCTCGGCAGGGAATTTAAATTAAAAGAGTGTTCAGGGAGCATATTTGGGGGCATATTTAGGGTTTACACTATAAAATTAGGCTTTTTTTAAATTATCAAAACACAACAACATGGTTTTTCACTGTACACAGGTAACAATCGAACTCTTTTGTGTAAATGTAAGAGAAACTCATAAAGAGCTATTTCGGGTTCATAAGGATTTCAAGGTAGGTGTGCCCATTACTGGTATAGGGAATCTAAAACTCTGCAGAGTTTAGCTCCAAGCTTAATCTAACAAACGTGATCCAGGAAATGAAAGCCTTCCGAGGGATCTGAATATATTGTAAAGCATTAGGTAACCACACTCAGGAAGCATGGGTTCATGGGGTCAACTGTATTAATGCAAATGTAATTTTCTCATTTACCTGCTACCTAACTGGGTTAAACAAAACACTTAATATTATTAAAGACATAGACATGCTGTCATAGCCCTTTGCAGCATAATGACTGTCTCTAAACTTGCTTTTTAGATGACTTGCTAAACAAGACTCTGACACGGTTGTCACTGTACCAGAGTAGGCAATAGGTTTTCTGGTGACTGACTAGACGTAATGCATTCTAATTTGTTTGTTTGTTTTTTTAAAGCATTCACCTAATTTGCCATATAAAGAAAACGAAGCCCTGTTTTTACAGTTAAACTGATGTGTTTGACAGTTTCTCTTTAATTTTTAAATTATTACTTTTACTGACCCACAAAATGACCTGAAAAGCCCAACATCCATTCGGTTTAGTGACAACTGGCTGACCGACAAACCTCCAGCTTTTTGGTTCTGTCATTTCCAAGCAGCAGTTTGACAAATGATTTATTAATTTTTGTACTGCACAGTGAAGGCCTACTACTGTGAAAACAAAAGATACATTTCAAAAGAGTTGAGAGGTTAGATCAATACATCCAAGCACTTGTATGCACTTTACTATTCGAAGCTCTTTCTATAATAAAGACGTCAGTTATGACAGACCCGAAAAACATTCATAAGGAAAACAGACAAGGCCTGTAGCATCGAAACTTCAAACTGCAGCCACTGTAAGTAAGATACAAGGTAATTACAATCAATAAGTGTTTTTCCACCAGAATAATAGAAAAGGACAATTATCTTGCGAGAGGGTTGAGTCAACCTGCCAAACTGGCTCCTGCAGTTGATATTTATGTCCTGGTTGCAGCCAATGGGCGTTCCTTTTGCGGAAAAAGAGTTCCCACGTACTCCGGTAGCATCGGGAATGACTACAAAAGACCTTCACAGAGCTCCGTACCTGAGACAGCTGCTTGGAGCACTGTGACAGACACAGATTAACGTGAATCAGATGTTCCCTCAGGAGTTCATTTTCACCCGAATATGTCAAATGAAAAAGGTCAATGAGAATATCAAATTCAGGAACTCCTGAGGTGGGTTGGTCCCTGAATTGCTCGAGGATAGAAAAGCAACACCAAAGACAAGAGATTGTGTGTTGAATACCGATGGTTTCAGAAAATGAGAAAAAGAAAAGAGTGCATGAACTATATCACTGGCCTTATCTCTTCTGCTCCCAATCATTTGAGCCTGTGACCAGAACTGTGTTTTTTTTTTTTTTTTTAAAGAATTATGGAAAAAATAAAACTCCTCAGTCATAACATTTGCGTTCTCTTGAGCAGGCCAGAGCCTGGGGCATTTTTCCCCTCTGTCTCTCTCTCTTTTTATAACCATTCTGGATGCTTTCCCTCAGATGAAGGCAGATGGTATGAAACTGTTTTGCTGTAGCCTTGTTTGGGGTCATAGGAAAGGGAGCAGACAGCTTTTCATTGCTTATCACATATATGTGTTTCTGAAAAGTTTGTTGATCAGACTTGTTGAACTCCTCTACACCCCTCCTGCCTTATTCTTTCCTCCAATAAAGTCCAGAAGCATTTGTACTTTCGCTCTCTCCTCCCTTGTGACTTGAGCTAGCCAGTTCCCAGGACAGGCTGACTAGGATGTCTGGCTGCGGAGTTAGAAACCACAGAAAGGCACAACTTGAGACATCAGCTGTTGCTCGATCTTAAAGGAGGAAGAGAGAGAAAAAAAAAACTTTTGCAACTGCAAGTTTCTCTTGGCCTCTGGCCCGGGCTTTTCATGCTAAGTGAGTGTTAGAATCACATCTTAGACTCTGTAATAAATTGCTGGTGCTCCTGCATGACATATGAAAGGCCAAAATATTTGCTAAAATTTCATTTTTGGGAAAACATAAAAGTCTTAAAGTCACATGTGTATGGCCATTTCAAATATTCAAATATTTCAAATATTGCTTCCTAAATGGATCGCTAAATGAAATGTATAGTTTAGTGGATAACACTATTCCACAAAGAGGTTTCAAAGTTTCATTCCCTGTCAAAGCAGGCACACTATTAATATATTTTTATTGACCCAGTTAACCAAGAATAGAATGAAAAGGCAATTTTGGTTTTTAAGAACTGAATCCGTTTCCAAAGACCCAGTGTGATGTCTCGGGGTGGCTGCTTTATGTTTATTCAGTTTTGTTTCAGGGTGGCTGCTATTAAGGCAGCCTTTAGGTTTAGTTTTAGAGTCACAGGGTTTAGCCAAGACAGGGCTCTGATAGGGCTTGCATGAAGGTGTGCAGGTGTGCCCAGCAAGAGCGGAGTGTGTGGGTGTGTCTGATTGAAGGAATGGAGAGATCATTAGGAGATGAGTGAGTGTGACGTGAGATTGGTAGTGTGCGAGTATAAAGCCTGGTTGCTCCAGAGAATCAGTGCGTCGTCACGAACATCGAAGGCGGTGTATTCCATCTGTGGCTCTCTCCCTCTCTCCTGTGTTTCAAGCAGGAGTGACGGGCTGCAGTGTGAAGGTCCGTGGCTCTTAAAAAGGACTAGGCAAAGTCCCTACACAACCACCGCGGAGACAGTGGGCAAGAAGAGCCCGCTCTGAGCATTCCAGCTTTCAGGCTGGATTCGAGGGACGTTCTCCCCAGTTGTTCTTCCGGCTTCGCTGCTGGTCCTCAGCTTTCGTTAGTTCTCTCTCTCTCTCTCTCTCTCTCTCTATCCCAAGCAGGAGTAACGAGTGGCAGTTGAGAAATGCCTGGCACTCTAATGGAGGCCCTGGTCAAAGGCAGAAGACTGTAAGGCTCAGTCTGTGAGAAGTGGATTAATGTGGGTCTCTGAGAAACCAAGAACGACAGTATACCGAGGAATAAATAGTTTCCTCTAAGACGAATAAACCATCACGTTTTGATACTAAAGATGCTGCTGCTGTGTCTTCCTCCCTCAGCCGACATGACACCTAGTCATTTCGATGTGTTAAAACCATGCATAGTATTTTATTTTACTTATTTATTTTTTTTATTATTATTAAATAATACCTTCACTTACAAAACCTGCAAACTCTCCTGCAATTAAATTTATGGATCCAGGTGAAGAGTTTAAAAACTATATTTTACACATTCCACTGGTATCCCAATCAAAATAAGGTTATGATCTATTCTATAAGCAAAGTCATGTTTTCATTGTGAGAAAGACAAAATCGTTTGCAGAGGAGACATCTTGACCTTGCTTCTACATAATCTACCACAAGACATCACCACAATATGTCGCCACACAGACTACAGCGATGCAGTGCCAAGGCTGAAATATATGCCTCTATACGTCTTTTGCACACATACATGAGCACTGAAGCTTTCCCCGCTTCATGGAAAAACAATGGAAAGAAAGAAAAGACAACAAACCAAAAGAATGTAAAGAAGAATCTAAAGTGAAACATATGAGGACAGCCTGAAGATATAGCAGCAGTTCCTTTTGTTCACACTACTAAAAGATTTAGAAACAAACGAAATAGCAATTAGATTTTTAGATGAATATTAGATGAAACTGCTATTAGTTAATTAATTAATATTGACGTTTTTGACAACTATGTCATGGCATGATCAGTGCAGATTGCTAAAAAATCGAATGACAACCGTGAAGATGAAATAGAAGGATAAAGTTGGGTAGTTGGGTAATACTAGAAAATGGTTGTAAATCAGGAGATTTGATAAGGTATGACTTGCCCTGCTTTAAGTGGGCCAGGTGAGGCTGCAGTGCGAGTGTGTGTGGTCACATGTAAGCTGAGAGTTGGGTTTTCCTGGAAGCACATCACACTATGCTGCACAACTGTAGCTCACACCAAGCCGTCTTATCGTTCTGTTCGATGTCCACCTGAAACAATATTTGCACATGACTGCTCAATTTAACATCTGGGTGACCCTTTCTACATGGTTACGAAATGTAGCAGCATGGCCCAACAAGACAGTGTAACACAACACAAGGACTTTTATGGACCTTCTTCTTTTCTATCATTTCAATGATGCACAGAAAATCTGGTAACAGTTTAAAGTAGGGGTGCAACAAGCATGCAAAAGTATTCGATTAGATCATCAAAATATTACAGACCAGAAAAGCCATTTAAATAACTCGTATGTTTACTACTTCTGGCATGTTTACTTTACACACATCAATACAATTTGTGTTTTTACACCTGCAGTTCAAAGAAATAGATACATGTTCTATAGCCCAGGCTGCAAGCCAGTTAGAATGCCAATGAGACTGAATGCCAATGAGTTCATTTTTAAAAAATAAATAAGTAAATGCATTTAAAAACATGTTTTTTCTGCTTTCTCCACTGCTCATCACTTGCCAGCTCAAACAGCCAAGCATTGTATAGTGTTGCCAGATCCCATATATATACTCACACTCAAAAAAAATACACCCACAAGCAAAAGGACAGCAGATCTTCTGATCCTCTGGCATGGTACAAAGAAGTATGTTTTCAATGACTGGAGAAAGAGTTCTTCAAAACAGTATAAGCTTTTTCACTCCCTGTTGAGAACTTCTAAAAAATAATCGACATTTATTAGTCTAAACATCCTAATTTGATAATTAACTCCCCACACCTACATAAATATAAACTTGGCTTCAGTCAGCAATGACATCAGCGTGGTTATGAAACGGGGGCAAGAACATTTAATCTCTTCTGATCCGTACGACTGTCTGCATCTTTACAAGTGCTGTATCAAAGAGGGCTTTTATGCCATGGAACATGACATGCGCGAGCAAAGCGTGACACTCTGCACTCTATATGCTCTCTCTTATCAATGCAGTGAGAGCTAAAACTGGAGTAGAGCAGTTAACCACTGTCACATCAAAGAGGAAGCACAGAAATTAGTGATCTAAAGAGATGAATTTATTTTTAATTTGCAGCCCAATAACGATTACCAATAATTAACAGCTTGTAATATATAAAAATTAAATATAAAATAGATCCATACCTATCTATCTGTCTATCTGTCGGTCCAACACAAATAGATCAACAGATATATCAGCAGGCTGGATAGATAGATATACAGATGGATATATAGATGGATATACAGATATATATATAGATGGATATACAGATATATATATATACACAGATATACACATACATATATAGATGGATATATATATACACGTGTATATATATATATACACATATATACATATACATATATATACACACACACACGTGTACGTACGTATGTATGTATGTATGTATGTATATATGTAT
>JBBJLR010000087.1:16903-27660 GCA_037577145.1 Brachypetersius gabonensis | reverse complement strand
AATTTTTTTGCGATATGTATATTGCGCATGTTGATATCGCGATGACGGTAAATTTGCGATATATTGTGCAGCCCTACTGTGAATTATAGAGTGACATTTGCAGTCTCACTGAAACTGTTAATGCCGTCAAGCCAAAGAAAGATGGCACCACAGTGGTGTAAAGAGGAACGCAACCCAACAGTGTGTTTCATTGCTCTTTTTTGAATGCACAACTTTTAATTATTGACAAAAACCTAACAAATCAGAGACCCAACAGTTATCATAGACATTAAGCAGGCCGGTAAACTAGCCCTGCAGAAGCGGTAGTCAGGAACTTTATACAGCCTCTGCTTTTAATTCTCAGTCAACAGATGTTCCTCACTGTGGATCACAATCTAAAAACATACAGTGATTTCTGAGGCGGCATTGCCAGAGGTAATTACACCATGTTTTACTTGAAATTTAGAACATGAGTGGCATGGATCTGTGCCAGAAACACTGTCATCATACAGCTCCTTTTATAGCAGAACCAAGTGTTATGGTTTAATGTCCAATTTTTAAGAACTCCCCAACCATTTGACTTACCTTAGGGGGCTTAATTATGTTTAAGTTAAGTGTGCCTTATACTGCCCTTTTCATCCACACCCTGTTTTATGCTATATGGTGGCTTAGAAGCTGTCACGAGTACTAAAGTGTATAACAATGACAGAGACTAAGCAGTAATGAGAGACAGCTGACAAAGTCTGTCCACAGAAAGATACAGTACTGCATATTTTCACAGACCAGAACATTTAGTTTTAAAAGTAAGACAGACAGCTGAATATGGGATAATGTTCAGGGAAAGGCCTAAGAAATCAGCAACCGAGTCTCCCTTTAAACTCGCTTAGCCTGCTTCCCATGCTCCGAGGCAGGTAACTGCTATTAACAGCACCACATGCTTCATCTTCGGCAGCCAGAGGCCATGTAGAAACACTTCACATGCAATCCGCAAAATACAAACAGACAGAGATAAAGTGAGAAAGTAAAGATGTGGCTTGAAACTTTAAATTTAAAACAAACCATGGTGACACACTGACAAGTTTTGCTTCTTGGTTAAAGGGCTTTTAGGGCCCTAAAAAAAAGTCTTATAGGAACACCACCAAAGCATGCATAGCAAGTCCTTTGATATTTGTCTTTTTATAGGGGCTACTGGTGGCCTAGTGGTTAGGGAGTTGGCCCTATCATCAGAAGGCCATGGGATCAAATTCCAGGACTGCTAGTGGCACCACTGAGGTACTCTTGAGTAAGGTACTGTCCCCACACGCTGCTCCCCGGACACTGTGTTCCTGGCTGCCCACTGTTTCACCTTGAATAGGTTGAATACAGAGAAAGAATTTTGCACAGTGGTGTGTTCACGTAGCACAAATGGTCACTTTCAACAGAAAATTCTATACAAAACTTTATGTGGCAATGAAATGCATACGGAAGTGTGCATCAGGTTTCACTTCTTACTGTACTCTTCTTAAAATATGCATAATCATTATGGGAAATTCTGTCGAATCATTGAGATGGTGTTTTCTTTTTATTATTGATTACTCAATCAATTGTCAAAGCCCTATTTACAGTCTGTCCATCTTGGGATCACTCTCCTCTGCTTTCATACACACTATTAGGCACTAAGGCTATCCAGCAGCACACATGCACTGGGTGCGGGGTTGGGTCACAGGCATTAAGCCTTCTTCACAGGGCTTGCCAAGAGGAGTCAGCCTGGTACGTTGTGCTGTGCTCGCAAAGCCCTCTCCCACGGCTATTAGTGACCATTCATCTGGGGAGCCTGGGAAAATGCCTCAGGACCCGCCGTACCATCAGGGCCAACAGCCTGACAGGTGTTCTCTCCCCTCCAGCACACCAGCACTGGAAGCCTTGGCACCTGAGAGGAAAAGAGAAGGGCACCAATCCGTTCGCTATTCTGTCCCATACCAGTGTCTAATATATGACAGTACATGTGATGAAGACTATAATTACAGACTAGGGCCCGAGTGATATGGAAACTGTGAACGATACTGATATGGAATTAAAAGGGTGCACCACATCCCCCAAGTCCATTAATAAAATTTGTATAATGCTTATGTAGAGAAAACCCTGATTTATAATAGTAGGTAAGAAGATCAGTCCAACAAATAGACTTAGCTGAGAACCAGTATCGAAATAAATGACAGTTTGAAACTACTCTTCAAATGAAACATGCTGTTTTAAGTCTGAAATATGTAAGTGACTACTGTTCTGATTTGCAATCATGCTTTATTCGAAAATCAGTCCAGGCTTAAACACCCTTTAAGTGTAAATGGGCGAGGCTAAACAGTAAATTTGATAGTTTTCAAGATTTTGAAAAGAAACAAATCCAGAGAGAAGCTGTTTTTTTAGCTTAGTTTTCATGTGAACTGTGTGGTATAATAATTTTTTAAGTAGTTAAAACTATTAGGTGTCTGTTATAAAATATTATGTTTCATTGGCAATATGTTAGTTAAAGCAGATAAATTAGCTTTTCATTAGAAGAACAGTTAGTTCTATTTCATTTGATTGGATTCTATTTAATTGGAAAATTATATAATTTTTCTGTGGCATCTGTCAAACATCACTATACAGTAATCCCCCACATTGTTGTGTTTTGGTAAAAAAAAAAAAAAAGCTTAAAAATGCCTATTTTTATAGTGTAAACTAGTGTTGTCACGGTACCAAAATTTCAGTATTCGGTACCAATACCAGTGAAAATCCACGGATCTCGGTACCAATTTCGGTACCAAAGCAAAACACAAAAGCATGAATTGAACAACAAGCTATTTTTATTAATAACAAACAATGATTAAACAAACATGACTGAATAACACACTCTTCTTATTTAAAAACTTTTGTATAGTGTTGTCAAAAGACCCGGTACTTAATGTTCACTCACTGTAACTTGATGTTAGATAACAAATGAAGTCTGTAAATGAATGGTATCTCATTGTAAAGCCTTACCAAACTATACAGGACTGTATTTGACTGGACTCTTATTTAATAAAACTGCGCAAACCATATTTCATAACCTAGAACTGCTTTTCTGATGGACCGCTTTTACAGATACAAACATTAACCATACATTTGTTCTCTAACACACATATATTGGCTACACAGGTCATTTAAAAGCCTCTGGTCTGTAAAAATAGTACACTATTATGTCCTGTTTTAAACGCTTTAGGAGCATTAAATAGTTAATAAAGAAACTTTATTCTGATACTTGCGTTAGCATTAGCCGCGCTTATGCTAACGATTAACTAAGCAAATGGCAATGTTTATTTCAATCCGACATTCAAATTAATATGGGGTATATTTTTTTATAACAAAAGCTCTAAATATAAAAATAAAATTAAAACTGACCTGCTTGAATTATTTCATTAAATCTGGGTGAAAATCTAAGGTTCGATGTATTTCCTCCTTTTGACATAAAACTTCGATGACACCGCTTACAAATGGGTTTCTGGTGATCAGTGATGTTGCCCTTGTCATCTGTGTGACACCATGTCTCTGTGCTTTTACGAAGAAGACGCAACTGCACCCATCAGGTAGCGCAGCAAAAACCGGGTTGACCGGGTGCTGGTACCATAACATTTACATTTTTTAAGTACCGACTTGGTACCGAAGTACCGGGTCTTTTGACAACACTAGTGTAAACCCTGAGTGTTAAAGTATTAGGACACCATGATGAGGTGAATGGGTCCACTTGTGTGAAAACATCCAGAAAAAATATATTTATTGCCACAAAACAGCAAAAACAAAGGCGGAGGATATTTGTAGTTTCTGCGTTATTGTGGGGATTTTCGCTTGAGTTCGGTTCTTAAAAAAAAATCTGGGTGTGACTGAATCCACGACGCTTGATCCGCGTAAAAACGGGGGGATATTGTATATCATGAAAGTTACCATTATGTTATATCTTTGCTATATCAGGCACATCTATGTATAACTTATCAGTTAATCAGCTTATTTCATCAACCAAGTAATTTATCAAATCAAACTCTACAAGAGAGAGGAAATTCAAATGAGACACTTAAATAATGTCAGGAGAACAAACATCCAGCTATTTGCTTTTTCTACACAGTAGGATTAAAGGCTTCTTGGTTTATATTTCATGAAACTAATACAGTTTGCATTAGTAAAGCATTCAAGATGTTTCCAAAATGGGACTTGTTATTGTTCAGGTAAGTCCATTTTTATTATTCCCTCAAAAAAAGCCTCATACTCGATTAATCAGATATGGAAATAACCCGATTCCTTGACCACTAGGAAAATCAACAGTGACAGCCATAATTAGGCCATAGTTTGTGTCGTGCAGATCCACAATAGAGTTTTCTGATTTTCAGAACAGGAGGCTGGCAGAGAAGATTCTGAATAAAGTGCTGCCAACAGGGGAAATGCCAATTCAAAACAGCCCACCCATCTTTTAGTATAATTATACTTTCAAACAGAGAAATAAAAGGGAAAATATGATGCTTTGGTTTCCTTTTTTATTTCTCTCTCTCCCATAAGATGGACAAGCATGTGATCTCCCTCCTTCCTCTAAAAAACATCTCCTTGGTTGCTTGGCCAAAAGTCCGGCTCGTGCTCATACCAAAGCCAAGACATTTGGTGGGAAAAGTTCCCCCTTTCCCGCCCTCTCCAAAACATAAATAAATCAACTCACTATGAGCTAATGGTGAAGCATGAGGTAGCTGGCCGGGGGGAAGCAACAAGGGCTGACATTTGGAAAAAGGCCGATGCAGCTGACAACTAGTGGACTGCTGAGGAAATGTGTCGACCTGCTCCGACATGATCGCTAGATGTTATACACACACTCACGCACAGACACACACACACACATTGAGCTTGTAAGAAACAAGCACTAACCTAAGGTGAAGTAACTAAGCCTCTGGAAATCAGAACTTAAATCCTACCTCCGTCCAATATTTTGCCTGGACTTGCCAAATCCTGGATGTGATCAAAATAATGATTTTCCAAGAGTTGATTTCATTTGTGGGAAAGTTTGGTCCTCATGAATCCAGATTTACAAAGCTCACACACACAAACCACAGAGTGAGGCACGCAGCCAGGCCGATTTAGAAAACGCAAACACACATGTAAACACAAGAACATGCAAAACATCATGAATCTCAAACCTGCAACCATAAAAAAAACCCAGAATGAGTGCGTGTGTGCATCAAGCCGTTTTTGTCATAGATCATTTGCTATGCCAAAGATACACAGATTGGTTACGTTGCGGCAGCACACTCTGGCACAGGCTTTCTCTGCACCCACAGCCTACGGTCTATGTAATCCCACCCTGCATATTATCTGGATCAGCACAGAAAGCTTTCATTACACCATGCAGTCCTCACCTTTCTTATCTAATGCCATAGGCATATACTATCTACTCTCTCAACCGCAGCTGGATATCATGTATCACCCTCAACTCTCCCACATCAGTATGCGTCTCTGCTTATTGCAGCCCCAGGCAGTAAGTCTTTGAACTCTGAGACGGTGATCCTGTGTTTAATACCCTGTTCCACTTCCTGCCGAGGCCTATACATATTTTAGGGTGGGGTGAACAACATGGCAAAAATATAAGCATGATTTTTGAAGTCATTTTAGTAATACACAGTATGTATTAGTTCTAATTCTGCAAGTAGGGGACAAAAACCCAGAAAAAAAATATTTTAAAAAGGTCTGCTAAAATCATTTTTACAATAATTTTAACATTTGCAAACTGTTTAACTGTTTAAGGGGTGGCAGTAGCTCAGTGGTTAGGGTACTTGCCTCCAGACCAAGAGGTCATGGGTTTGAATCCTACCTTCAGCACCACCACTGGGTCCCTGAGCAAGACCCTTAACCCTAAGTTGCTCCAGGGAGACTGTCCCCTGTAGGTAGAGAATGGAAGTCGCTTTGGATAAAAGCATCTGCTAAATGCCGTAAATGTAAATGTAAAAGAAGGAACATGAAGAAAGAACAACCAATACAATTAGAAACAAACAATACAATGATAATAATGTTAGTAAAAAGTAGATTATATGTGAATGCATGGTTGCTTTAACACCACTGGTCTTATGGCCTCCCAAAAATGTTTGTGTTAAAAAAATCTTCTTGCAGTGTGGTTTTGAACCAGTGCTTCTGATTCCCGTCGTTCACTGCCTGGCGTTCTAACGCTGTTCCAACAAGGAGGCGTTAACTCACTGTCTCTTACCAAGCCATTTAGGTTAAGGATGGCAAAAATGGGTGGAGCAAACCACTCTCATTCAAAAACAGGTGGGGAAAAGCACACAAAGCAGCAACCACAGGCTGATTATTTTTAAGTAAACCCCAACAAACAGTGACACGTCCTTTTATTATAACAGACTCTAGGTTTAGTGTCCTGAAGCCTATTTAGTCTGCGTAACACTGGATGGTTCCTCTGACGTCACACTCTCGCTCCAACACACATTTCTAAGATGACTCAACTGCCCCTGATCATCTGATAGACACACTAGATATTAACTGGTGTTTTGACAAAATTCATAATACATCATTTATCACCATAGAAATAACCCCCACCCCTACTTTGTGTCAGAAACGTGGAAGGGAGGGACCCGTCTCAGAACATGTACAATGAATTCAAAAAAGTACTACTGACAACACCTCTTAGTTCTAATAACCTATGACATAATGGTTGGCTCTTCAAGTACATCCAGTGATAATAAACCAGAGCTGTAGCTGTAGGGCTATAAAAATACTACACACTCAGGCCTGCTGTATGATTAACGTCAAGCATTCACGCATTCAATAATGGTAACATCATGTACTTTGTAACATCATTGCTGCCACAAGTGAAGGTATAGATTGATCAGATTGACCAAGTTCAGGGTTCAACTTGGCCTGATGTATACAATTCAGTTTAAAGACAACACAAAATAATTTTCCCTCAATACTGTAATGTATTTCAAAGTGTAACACAGTACTAGGAGGAGCTCAATAACAAGTAGGGTTGAAGAGAGAGGGAACAATCAGATTATTAGTAAATATTAATTTCCCTACCAGCTAGTGCACAGTGATATAATCATAAGACTCTCACACACTCTCTCTCACACACACTCACTTTCTGTTTAGTAGTAGAGTGAGCATGATGCCCTAAATTTATGTTAAGTGTTTCAATGAAAAAATAGATTGTTTTAAATGTTAGTAGTTTTAAGAAAGAAATATCAATCAGTATCGGTCGATACTTGACATATACTTAATATGTGCTGGTATCAGGAAAACAATAGCACCATCTCTAACACACACACAACCAACCCCCATTTTTGTGGTTCATTTTATTGTAAAAAACAGTGAGTATGCTACCACTAGTAAACTCTTAAGCTATACATTGATTCACTGCCTATAGATCAAAAACATTGTTTTTTTGTAATCACCAGAAACCACAACATACTTTTTCAAACCAGTTTTTCATGCTGATCTGTTTTCAGTTTTTTTCAGTCACATAAACCACAGGCACCAATCAAGTCACTGTTTCAATATTTTCAGAGTAAAGTCAGACAGGCGACATTGTGGCATAGATATAATGTTTCATATGATATGTCATTCAGCTGCTACTGTTTTTTCAAAAACGCTCAGCATATATTATCACATGCTGATTATTATAACTATCATGCAGTATAGAACTAGCTTCATCATAAAAACTGTACATGCAGGAAAAACTAAACACCAAGTTAAAATCAACATGAAAAACTCTACAAAACCCACACAAACTTATCTCTAGAGCTGGGCGATTTTATAAATTTTATCGATCAATTCGAATTTACAGTTCAGGGCGATGTGTTTTTAGGAAAATCGATTTTGTTACTTATTTTACACGCGAGTGCCAAAAGCGGAACTTTCTTGTGCCCAAGAAAGGTCTTATTACATCTGTAATATGGAGTTGGTTCGATTTTATGCCATCGGACACAGATCAAACAAGCCCTGCGTGCGTCAGCTTAAGCAGCGCAGCCATTCTCTAAAATGCTAGCGTTGACCACGTTAGATAGCGGTGCCATTTCAGACTCCGTGCGGAACGCCGGTACTGTGTATGTACTGTATATATGTGTAAGAGTGATTATTAGTGAGTGTAAATTAGTGTGGTTTGGTTTTGTGCCGTCGGGCACAGGCCAAACAAGCTTAAGCAGTGCAGCCACTCTCTGACACAACTCATACTACACTGTCGCACGATTAGATTTGGGAATTTCGGCTCTTTTTAATGAGTCGGATCATTTGGATCAGATCACGAAGATTCGGCTCTTTTGGCTCTTAAACGCATAGACAGACAGGGAGACGCCGCATTCCCTGTGTTCCCAGTTCACACCATACGGCAGCACATGGCCAAAGCGGCATGTAAAGTAATACAGGTAGACTTGGTTTTCTGATGAAAACACAATAAGAAATTTTATTGTCTGTGGTCAGTCTAGTAATAATCTATGTCTGTGCCCAAATTTAGTCAAAGAACTGACTCGCGATCAACATCGAGTTTCGTTTGAAACTATTTGCACAGCCTGGCAACCCATTGCGGAGCGTGTTCTAAAATATATGAAAATATATACAAACAATAAAGATTAAGTACACGAGAAACATAGTTTTACTATGTTTTAAAAATCTGTATTTATATCACATTTGACAGTTTATGGCTCCCAAAAAAAGCCCTGTACTGTGGAAAAGTACGTACGTGTCAGATTGAACTTTAAACCCAAATAAATAAATAATTAAATAAATAAAGTTAAAACTTGTTTTGAACTATTTGTCATCTGTAGTTTGATTTTGAGGAGGGGAGGGCAAAATCGATTAAAAATCGAAAATCGGATTTATTGTGAAATAATTTTGACCTGTTGACCTGTTGTAATGAACAGTTTTATGCTGAAGTTTGAGCACCCTGGCCAAAGTAAAATGTTAACCTCACTTCTGCACCACTCTCTGCAAATGATTAATACTTAATTGTTATTTATTTGCTGAATTTAACCTTTGGGAAATAATAATAAAACTACTAATAAAATGGGTCATGTGCACATGTTTTTCTTCTTTCTCTGCAAGGTATTATAGTGCGTCACTAATCCTGCTGTGCCAAACCTTCCTGCAGCTCCCCGACAGTGATCTGAGGATTCTGCTTTGCATACCTGACCATTTTTTCATTGATTTTTCTTGGCCATTCTCCTTAAAGTCCATTTCTTCATGACGTTTCAGGAAGTTAAAATGACAAACAGAAACACTGTGCTTTGTCAGAATAAATTATGTGCAGTTTCATGCCCTCATGTCCTAGTCAGCTGCCTCTCAGCACAGATTTGAAGAGTCATGTGATTTGTTGTGCTCTTTACCTCATTTAAATCAAGGCCTAACAAGTTGTGAGGCCTTCCAGAATAAATGACTGAATCACAATCTTGCTCAGACCACGTTCATTCTCCAAATATTACACTATTATAATAAGTGCTAATTGACATTACAGTCTTAGAAATGTGCAATATTTCATCTTTTTCCACAAAGATAAACTTGTTGTAAACTTATTTTCAGGCATCAGGAAAACGTGTAATTTGACCACAGCTACCTAAACTTTCACTTGCAGTTGTATTTGTGGAAAAATGAGGGAAAAGGAGAGTCAGAGAGAGCGAAAGTGGGAAGTTTTGTGTATGTTTCATCTTTCTTTTATATGTCCGTCATCTGATTTTTAGGTAAGATTAGGTATCTCTCCAGTTTTCAGCCCGCCCCCTCATACTCAGTGACATGATCAAACGAGTCAAATGCTGGTTGGGGGGTTGGGGTGGTACGCTCTGGTCCTGTACAATTTATTATATGGAAACAGCAGAATCAGGATTATAGAAACAGCTTGTGAAGGCTGTGCGAAGCAGATCTGAGCCATTAAAACGGAAAACGAGGGCACTGCAGGGCAGCCTTGCCATGTTGTGCCGTGAGAAAAGCAGGCATGTCTATAGAGGAGAAATTTTATGAGTCTGACTGCCCTGTAATCTCCTCCTCTCTGTGGGGCCAGACCTGTGTAGTGAGTCAGCTTTTTACAGTCTTTAAGTGCTACCTACGTTGGGGGATAGTGGGGGGCAGTTTGGGGGGGACAAGTCCACAAAACCAATTTACTTCTCCTGAGAGAAGAGTAGACTTTAGACCGAGGCACCCAGTTTTCTCAAAAAAGGCCAGTATAGCTACAGGTTTTCATTCATTCAAGCACTAGAAAACTAGAAAACAGGTGTGCTCCTACTTGATTGGGAAACTCCTGACACAGCCCATCACTTGGATACTGTTGCAGGAAAACAAAGTACACCTACTATTCTTCTTGCATCTTAGTTCTTTGGGCAGTATGTTCTCATTTTGCCCATTGACAAGCATTCATATAAAAAGATGGGGACAATTTCTATTAAACTTAATTCTACAGGGGGTCACGACACAGATCTGTTCCTATGACAGTGATGTAAAGCGAATTTTAGCGTTAGCATAAGCTCTCGCAGCACTCGCCACACCGGAGTGCTTATTATTATTAATATTATTATTATTGGATGCGCCAGGCAACAAGAAGCCCTTTTGCAGATCTCATCTTTGATTTGGGACATTAAAAGCCTTTGAGACTGATGTGGCACTAAATGCTGAGGAATTATTTTCTCTTACTATGAAGTTTGGCTCTTAAACAAGCGTCGAGAAACAGCTGGCAGCCAGTAGGCTCCTCCGCAGCCGTCACTGTTTAAGAGAACTGCCGAAACCATAATGTTTATTTTTATTTTTAGGAAAAATAATTA
>JBBJLR010000087.1:0-16803 GCA_037577145.1 Brachypetersius gabonensis | reverse complement strand
TTAAGACAGGTGTCTTTAATGAGGGTGACTAATTGAGTAGGAGTGTCTAACCACTCTGTGGGAGCCAGAACTCTTAACGGTTGATAGGGGTTCAAATACATATTTCCCTCAATGAAATGAAAAAAACTTACAAAATCCACGAGGGGTCAAATAATTATTTCCTCCACTCTATGTGCTGTATTTTAGCAGCTTCACTCCTGATTCAGTTTCTGATGGAATGAAACAGACACACATGCACACACTGTTTGGAACTTTGAATCAAGTGTTGGTCAATAGTGTATAAAACAATAGTGACACATTTTACACAGACACACTCCCACAGAAAAAGATTATGAGGTGTCTTATTATTTCGCATGGCTGTATGTAGTGAAAGTACATATTGTGTGATGTACTTTAAATGTTGCGGTCACATCATTTTATATGCCATGCCAAATACAAAGACTGTGTCCAAGTCATTTTTGTCTTTGCAGTTTACCACATCCACACACGTGCACCATTTATATACACACTTATATAAACATAGTTTTTTTACATTATACTGTTATATATTGAATAGTTTTTATAGATTATGCTGCTTCTACTTTCTGTCCACTTTGCTGCTGTAACAACGCATGTGAGACTAATAAAGGGTTATCTTATGGCAAAACATGAATGCCATTTTTGTAAAACAGCCCTACTGTACCTGTGGTACACAAAATGCTTATCGGCCGTGTATACTGCTACACATATGATACAACACTTAGCTAATGCAGCTAAGGTGGCTTATCTGTAGATTTCAATTAAATATGCAGAAGCATATTATTTTACTGTCTTATTATATTAATGTCTCAACACTGAGTCAACCGCATTAAATTTTGTTCTTTGGAAAAGTGACAATGATGATAAAGATTTATCTTATAGCCACATAACGGATTGTATACAGAAGTTTGAACATTGTAAATCAAATTACACCTTTGCTTCCTATAAAACACCTACTCTTACCAATTTTTTTATTTGCTACTTGATATGTTGTCAAAAAGGACAGAAAAAAAAAGTGCAAGAACTTTTGCACAAACCTGAAACGATATAGACCTGGCCTACAGCATACACTAACAGTCAAAAGTTTGGACACACCTTCTCAGTCAACAGTTTCCTTTGTTTTTATTAGTGGATTAATATTGAAAACATCACCTATTGCTCTGATGACAGCTTTGGCATTTTTTCAATTAGATTCATGAGGAATCGACCTGGAATGGGATTTAATTAACAGGTTTTCTTCGTTTTGAGTACATTAGTAGAGTTTCTCTCCTATTTAATGTGTTTGGGATCATCAGTTGATTCGGGTTGGTCCACAGTTAGTGATCCTGTTCTACTACGGTTCTACTGCACATTATGGCAAGAACCACTTAACTAAGTAAAAAGAAAACATTATTACAAAACATATTCTGGTTTAACTTTTTTATTTACTGCATAAATCCATGTGTTCCTTCATCATTTTGTTGGTTTTCAATATAAAAAAATAAAATAAAATGAATGAGATGTGTCCAAACCTTTTGACTGTTAGTGTACAACTCTCATACAGTAAAAAAAAAAGAATGCAGAGATCAATACCCAGCTCACATCGTATCCCTTTGATATTTCGATTTATTGCAAATTAGTTGTTGGGGGGAAATAAGCAGTGATGGAAAAACCAAATGAAAGGAGGAGTAAAGAAACAAAAACACCAGCATAGTCATTTTACTTTACTTTTTTTTTGCGCAACATCAGGCATGACCCTTTCCATGACTTCTGGCAAGCACTTGTTTAATGCTTCATCAGTGTAACCTGAGATTCAAAAAAGGACTTCATGTGGGAGTGTTTCAGTTCGTCCTCCACATTGGTTTGTGATGACATGTGAACTATGTTAAAACTCTAAGCATAATCAAAAAGTACTAAAATAAACTAAAAAAAACAAAACAAATGTAACTTTACTAATGGTACACAACAGTTATATATGCTAAGTAAGTATTTGTGCTGGGCTCTCCAGTGAGTCTCTTTGTCTCTGGACTCAGTGGGTACAAAGCATGACAAGAGGAAAAAGAAAAGACGTATTAAACAGAACATAGGACATAGACCCAAGGCACGTCTGCATGGTATGACTAGTTTGAACCGTTTCCCATTTGAAGATCAGGTCTGGCTAGTGACCCTTAATGGGGAAGGCTGAGACTGCCACTTTTCAGCTGTCAAATGGACTGAGGTTAAGATGTCGTGCTGCATTGTGCTCATTGGGGGCGGGGCTTAGAAAGAGGATGATGCTAGCCAACAGGGGAGTGCCATAACGGAAACTTGCCTGTTACATGTTTTTGTTTATAGAGCTGCTCTGGCATCAAGACCTGCTGCTAGCATGCCCAACTCCATCTGCCAACAAGCAACCAACCGTCTCTCTGTCCATGGAAATCTGTTTCTCTGTTCTGAAAAATCTAAATCTATATTTTTTTGTGAACTGCTCTGACCAACAAAGAAACCAAGTCCTGGGCATCCAAGAAACTTCATGTATTTTAATGAGCTACCAAACTGCATGTGGATATATGTTAGCAATATAAAGAAAAGAAGCTTAATAATAATAATAATAATAATAATAATAATAATAATAATAATAATAATAGTAATAAGTCACAAAGGGAAAAGTAAAGGGAAAGAAAATAGAATTGAAAGAAAGTAAGACATTTCAACTAACTAAAGTAAAAAAAAAAAAAAGTTTTTTGGTATATACTGTACAGCAGAGGGTAAGAGGACTTGATATTGTGTAGCCCTTTGTTGACAACTAAAACAATTTATATAAACAATGACGGCAGTACCTACCTATCACTGTTATTCTCAGGGCACACATGGATAAAGTAGCAGTCTTGTTGTTTCTTATATTTCTTCATTTCTGTAACACTAGGTCGTTTATTTCAGTTTAAGGTAGGTTGCCTGTGCAGACCTGCAAACAGCATCATGTAAATAATAAATTATATTATATATATATAATGTATATATGTATGTATGTATGTATGTGTGTGTTTTCCTTTACTTTCTTGCTTGAGAAAATGTATTGGAGCTCAGAGGACACCTGATATCCTTGTAGGGCCAACAGCAGATTCCATCACTCACTGAAAACCAATTACAGGAAAGTACAAATAAAAAAAAAAAGAAGAGAGAAACTGAAAACCAAAAGAAAACACTTCACTCCGCGGCAGCCTAAGCTGCAACTGCACTTCAAAGCTATAGCATCAACCGAGTCGTCTCTGGTAAGAGACGGCGAGTGAGTTAAAAGGGAAGGAAAGTGAATTTGGAAAGTGGGAGGGGTTAGTATCTAATGCTTTACCTCTCAAGTAAGTTTGAGGTCCATCCCTCTAGAAAAGGAAACAGCAAGGGAAGGGGAGGTCAAGTGGAAGTGGAGAGGCGGGAGGGGGTTTATCTAGAATAGTGGGGGAGGTTTCTGCAGGTCTTCAAAGGAGCTGTGGAACTGGCTCCTGGGAGAATTCACCTCAATGAACAACGAGAGCTCCAGCAGCATAACTCACTGAGCTGTCTGACCAGTTCCGGCACTGACTGGACTGAGCATAGTTCAGAAAAGAAAAGTTCATGTCTATCCCGTTCTTCTTCAGCTCCGCCACAGCCTGAAAGGAAGAACAGAGATTGGTTGCTGTGGTTTAGTCCAACAGGGTGCAGAGACTAAAGAAAACAGACAAGCAGAGACAAAAACGTTATGTAAAATGTAAATTAAAACAATGTGATTTGCAAATCGCTAAACCCAAAGATCAAATGCTGAAACTGAGAAATCGCTTTTTAAATCTAAACCCCACACACTGTCACACATTCACACAATAATACAATAACCTGATGCTATACTGTTGTGCAATTTCTTATCCGGTTTAAATGATTATCACTATCTGCATTATTATCTTTTGCGCAGTAGCCTTCCATGTGCAATTTCATGCAACTTTCTTATCGAGTGCTGTGTAATATCTCATGTTGCAATAGTCTTGTAATAATCACACAATACTATAACCGACTCCTAACCACCATTTGTGTTACTAGTAATTCACTTAACTGTTTATTATGGTATTTATACCCTGCATTTTGTATATAACAGTGTATTTTATATTGAGCATGTGCTTTTATTGGATTTATTAATCTACTTATCAATATTTTTTTTTTTTTATTCTAATTCATGTGCTAACATTGAAAATTGATCCCAACTATATACTTCAAAAATGTTGGGACAGTAGAAACAAAACGTTTATATTAGTAAACACCTGGTGGAACGTCATTAGCAGGCTACAGTTCAGTAACATGATTGAATAAAAAAAGTACCAAAGGTCTCTCAGAAGAAAGGGTGGAGAGGGGTTCACAACTTGTGAAAGACTGGACAGTCAAATAATGCAACAATTTCTGAACAACATTCCTCAGTATAATAAATACTGAATTTTATTTAATCATCTACAGCACATAATATGTACTTAAAGATTCAACGAGCCTGGAGAAAGCTGTGGGAGCAAGTGCTGACGACAAAAACCAATATTGGATGGCCATCACCTCTAGGCCCTCAGACGGTATGGCACTATAATATAAAGGGATAGCACTGTATGACTCAAAACACTTCTGAAAGCCACTGTCTGCATCCATCCACAAATGTCAATCAAATCTCTAACAGAGAAAGAAATCATACACTTCCGGTCAAAAGTTTTAGAACACCCCAATTTTTCTGTTATTTGTATTGAAATTTAAGCACTTCAGTGTCTCATTGTTCACTCTTCTGTCCAGTTCATCCTAAAGCAGCTTCGTGGAGTTTGCTACATGTAGTATCTTGGCCCAAATATGTACACAGCGTCTGACAAATAAGTAACACTGAATCTCAAACACTGAATAGGCCTCAAACTACTTCCAAACATTCTTTACACGGTGCCATTACCCTGCTAAAAGAGGGCATTTCCATAAGGAATACCCATTCCCATGGTGGTCTAGTGGTTAGGGAGTCACCCCTGCGATCAGAAGGTTGTGGACTCAAATCCCAGGACTCCTAATGATGGTGGTGAGCATGGTACTGTTCCCACACACTGCTTCCCAGGTGCCCCCCCATTAGTGGCTGCCTACTGCTTTACTTGGTGAATGGGTTGAACGCAGAGAAAGAATTCCATACTGGTCACACTGTGTGCTGTGGCATCCTCACATGTGTCTATGTAGGTGGTAGGTGGTAATATCCACATGAATGCCAGGAGCTAAGCTTTCCCAGAAGAACATTACCCAGAGCATCACTCTGCCTCCACCAGCTTGCCTTCTTCACTTAGTGCATCCTGGTGCCACATCCTTCCCATGTAAGCAACACACATGTATTCGGTTGTCCACATGATGAGCTTTACAAAAAATGTGATTTATAAGACGCTGCCTGGTGGTTGAGGACCTCTGCTCTAAATTAGCAAAGGAAGGCTTGAGCATGTATATTTGAACTAATGGTGTCAAAGTTAATGTGTAAATAGCAGAAAACATTTCAATGTGTGAAGTTTTACAAATGCTTGTGGTCAAACTATGTGTATTTTTTACTACTCAATAAAGCTGAGGATATGGGTACTTACATTCAATAGAACACCAATGGGGTGACGACCACAAATTGTATTATGATATTTCTTCAAGTAGTTACTAAAGGAGACTGGGTCCAACTGTTCTATAATTCCCATACCCTGTGGGGGAAACAATGCACAATTATTAAAAAAACTCATGCTTTTTTCTTCTTCTTAACTGATAAACCATCACACTTTCTAATAAAAAAAAATCCAACAATTTAAATTGCCCTTACATCATCTTCTGTTGATTTTTCAAAGCATTTAACACAGTGACCCCACACAACATGCCAAAGGTTACTAAACAAAAAAGGGTTTACCATTTTGTCAAGATGTTCAATAGATCTATAAATCTCTCCTTGGTTTTCGTCATAGTAAGTGTAGCGGAACCGCTGACCTAGAAAAATGAAGTTGAGAAATTGTGAAATGTTAAATAAGCTGCAAACACAACCTACAGGCTCACTTAGAATTTACTGACCTCCACAGTGGACAGAAAAAGCATTTCTAATTTTATTTATTTCTATGACAAATTGATCTTCAAACTGTCACTACAATTGTCAGTGTATCTGTTTAAACACTGTAGAACAAGCAGGGCTGTCCATTAAGTTTAGTTTGAAATCTACTAGGATGTTAAAAACAAATATAAAATATGCTTAATACATATACAGAGTGTCTTTCATTCAAAAACAGTAAGACTCTTGTGGGGCCCCCATTACTCCACAACAGATTTTTCTATTTATGTCCTATATTTTTGTCTTTTTTTTTTATGGGAATAAATAACAGTAAAGGGTAATTTGACAAAAATTCCTCTGATGTAGCCATGTATATGTATGTATATGTATATGTGTGTGTGTGTGTGTGTGTGTGTGTGTGTGTGTGGTGTGTGTCCGATCATTAAGTCTTGGTTTACAGTTTTAACAAAAGATCATACAGAGTGCACATTCAACATTTCTTGAAAAAATAGGAAATTGTACACAGCCTCATGTCACAGCTGCTTCAAACACATCTACAAGACTCAGATGAGGTGATATTAACAACTTGTCGACTGGCAGTGTGAATGTACTTTCAGCTGCTCCCTCATTTTAAAGTGAGTGCAGAAACACCCACCCCAGTGGCAAAAGTCTGAAGAGATGATAAACAGGTTGGAAGGATCTGCCAAGTATTTGCTGAGCAGCTTGCCATACTCCTGTTCTTTCGACTCACTCAGAGCTCCCACCAGCACAGGAACAATGCTGAACTCGTCTTTATAGCTGTCATTGGGGGAGAAACACGTTTCTTTGTGAGTTCTGATGAATAAGTACAATAAATAATAGCAGCCCTGCTATAATCACCCATTCACTGCACTGAACTGAATGTCTTTTTACACAGAGGTATTCGAAAAGCACAGTGGTTTTGCTTAAGCTGTTGATTTTCTTACATTTTCTGTGCTAGACTTTAAGCGTCAAGTGTATAGGGATCATATTCAAAAAGAGTGATCAGTAAAGCACAGCTTCAATTATCCAGGACCAAGGATTACTGTGCAAACAGCTAAGAAAAGATGTACTAACACATTAATAAACAGGACAGGCAATACACATGAAAGACCCCACAAACATACAGATAATGCAAAAATAAAGAAGCCAATGAGAAGAATAATTATTAGTTTTTGAGGGCAATCTGAGGTAAATTTGACTCACATGCAGCCCTGAAAATGCAGAATACTAATGATGCATTTTATTTATATAGCACATTTTATACATTTGAATGCAGGTCAATGTGCTTTGCATAAAATACAATAAAGTAAAGCAATAAAAAGTAGGGAACAAAATTATCATTATCATAGGATTATCATAGACACAACATATCTAGCAAATAGTGATCTACATGCATCACATATTACTTTCTTAAGTGCATTTGTCTGTCCTGGGGTTTAAATGTGTAAAGAATGAGCACTGGTGGGTGGATTATAACATAGCCACTTACCTTTCCATGGCTTTGGCAGTGTAAGGCAGGTGCATCTCAATGCTGTGCTCATCCTCATCTGTTTGCAAAGTCATCCTCTCAAACATGCCCGTTTTCCACAAGTCAGCATAAACTGAAAGAGGCCGTACAATTATTACACTACCTTGTAGCTCTGGAATCATTTGGAACACAGTAACCTTTGCTGAAATAATATTTTCCCATTCCTATTCTAGCTTAATCCCCATTTGCTTCATCTGTAGCAAACAGCCGAGTGAGATGGACAAAACTGATTCACTTCCATCTACTTACTAAAAGAAAACAATACACTTGAGTCCTATTTGGAAGTGAATTTACACAGGGTCCTGGGACAAATAGCATTTTTACAGGTGCTACTCCGTGATTTTATTTCAGTCTGGATTGGCTACATCCATGTTCCTCTGAGAAAACTACAGGTTTAACTAAATGCATCGCCATGAGAAAATGTGAAGCGTGATTGCAAAGGTTTTATTGGCAAATAAAGGTTGTCGCGCGCTACCACTGCACCACGGGGTGTGGGGGTGGTGTAAACGTGCTTACCAAGCTCTTTACGGGTAAGGACGACGGAACGCGTGGCTGCACTCACAAGCTGAAGTTAACCACAACAAACTGTCACAGATGTCTTTTTTGATAACTGACCTCAGCATATTACAGAGGTGACGCCACCACAAAAATCATTTTTTTTTAATGATCAATACTCTGCCCTGATCAACTGATCTCACACACACACACACACACTAATTACCTGCTAATATTACCAACTATTTTTTTGACTACTACTACTTGCCGTAATTGGTCTCCCAGCATGTGTCAATTGTAAGTGTGTCAAATGCAGGAAACTGTCTGTGGTAACTGACCACATGCTCCAAATGTGTCTGGTTGGAAAATGGCAATCTCTGTCTCAATCTCATAAATAATAATTCAACCCACTCATCCCCACAGTGTTATAATAAATGTCAAAGTTGTTTACCCTTCTGGTCAATCCTCAGGTCGTACAGTGGCGTTCTGTAGACCTCAGCAGGAGAAAGAGCACATCGAGACAGGGGCACATGATGCGAAGGTCCAAGAATGAACACCCTCCGGCTTTTAAACGAGAGTATGGTGTTAATTCAATGGAAAGCGTCAGATTAACATGAACTGTACAGGTTAAATCCAAAAGTTAAATGCTCACGTAACAGAGGGGTCCACTTGCTTGTAGGCATGGGCTGCACAAGCGCCACAATAGGTATAACCAGCATGCCTGCAAAAAGTATTTCAGTGAAGGCTTGAAACTGCAACAAACAAATCAATAACTAAATAAAACCAACTTTGTAAATGCAGTACTCTATTACAAGTGCAGATTAAAGTATTGTGCTGTAGAACACAAGTGTGGTCTTGGTACACATTTTCCTTTGTTTTTCCAATTACCTTGAACTCTATAGTATTTAAATTCGACTTACAGCTCTGGAAAAAAATAACAGACCATTACAACTTGTTTTAAAATCAGCATCTCTATGAGTACCACCATTACATACCAGTGTCACATAAGATGACATATCCAGTCATTCTAGGGTTCAAAAGCTACTAGAAACAGCTGCTGAGTACCATGAGTAGTTTTCTAGGAATAGTTTCATGGGATCAATCCTTAAAAGAAAACACAGGTTCTCCAATCAGTCCTCCAGATGGTCCAAACTTCTGCTCAATTCCCTATCTGAGAACCACTAGTTAAAAAAATCCATTCTTCAAGGGTTCTTTGGCAAAGACTACAATTATACACTAAACCATCACAGCTCAACAACAGATTTCAGCGCGTATGTCGCTCTTCTACATGATGGAGATCCAACCTGGATGTTGTTAAAATCTTTTGTAAATCGGCTTTATATAGCAGCTATATATGACAACCATTCCAGTCCAGGGTCTGTTAAAAACCTACACAAGCAGCTCATTCTGCTTCATGAGGTACTGATTAGTGGTCACCTGAATCACATCTTATTTAATGAGGAAAAGTATAAAAACACTGCTGTAATCAACACTCTCCTCTCACAATGAGACCAGGTGCATGGTAAAACACTACTAGAAGGATGTCAAAATATTAATATTCAAGTTCTGTAAACATTGCATCATTTCTCTTATTTTGATGTATTGCCATATCCTTTAAAATGATGCTTTAAGGAATATTAAAAAATATATTTTTAACACCAGGAAACAGTATAAAGCACATGGACTGCCATGATTATTATTTTTCATTATTTTTTTTATTTTATTTTTTAATGAACTCTGCTTTGCTTTTTTTTGTTATTTATAAGCTCGTGCAATTTCTTTTAGAATTTAGAATTTCATGCAGAATGCTTACATTTTCATGTCAATACATACAAGGAATATGTTTCAGTTTAGATTTTTGTGGCATTTAATAAGGAGTGCACAAGGCTGCTGTTTTGTCTTTCTTGTTTGAAGAAAAGCACAACATGCATTAACTGCACAAATGTCCAATTCATAAGTATATACATATGTGATTATACATGCACACACAATCCATATACATTTAAACAATACAGAGGGTCCTTGAGTTACAACACAGATCCGTTCCTATTACAGTGATGTAACCTGAATTTTGGTGTTGGTCAAAACACACCCTTACCTCTATCCAAAGACAGTTCTAAAATCCTAATCTAGAACATCATAACACAACTAAGCCACACTAAAAGGAAATACAATACATATACTATACTTGTACATTCAACAGTACAAAATAGTGCAGGTAAGCGTACCGGAGGACGACAGCTCCCTCACTCATGTACAGCATTACTGTGTATTCTATGTATTCTTCTGCCGCACGCAAGCAAACTAATTCAGTCTTTAAGTACGATGCTAACTGCGTACGACAAAACACTCATCTCTCAATTTTTTGAGGAATTGAGACATGAGTATTGAGGAAAGAATATGATGTTTGGCATTCCAATAATTCTGTTGTCTATAGTAGAATAACTCAGAAATGTGGCCAATAAACCACTGAAAGACAAATAAATCAAACTGGAAGCATTTAGTCGCCCATGCCTTTGGACTCATACCTGGCAAAATGTGGTTCTGACTCCAGACCCAATTGAACCATTCGAGGCACTTTCAACCTAAACTGTACTCTCAACTGAAGTCATTGCGACTTCCCTTTATAACAAAGAAATTGCGGTCACATACGGTGCTATAATGGCTCTAGCGGGTCCTGCTGTGGATTGTGCTTGAGATAACCAGCCCTCCAGCTGTGCATTCAGCTGAGCTCCTAAAGAAACGAGAAAAGACAAAAGGGAAGAGATTATTTCTGTTGTAGTGAAATTATTTCGTTCACATGCCGTGATAGTCCTTTTCACATCGCACTTTCACCCTCAATGAGTGGCAACTAGAATTCAGGCTACATTACATTACATTCATTTGGTAGACGCTTTTATTCGAAGTGACTTACAGTTTGAGGAAACACTGAAGTTTCAGGACAGTGTGAAAACCACAGGAGAGTTCTAAGTGTTTTATATAGGAGTAGTGCAAGAAATTGACAGCGCATCAGGAGAGGAGGCACCCTATTCTTCTGCGGTTCTTTTGAAGAATTTCTTGGGTCCTTACGGCACTTGTATCAAATATTATTAAGGAGTTTTGTTTAGGAACAGAAGTTTTTTTTACGGTTTAGCTAGACAATTCAATTAAAATTTTTTGTACTGAGTTGTGCGTATTCTGTGGTTCCTTTTGATGTCATTTATTACATACTACATTCCTGAAATGGATATTCTGAATTTAACTTTTTTAGCACTTTAGCAACTACAACCCATTACATTTAATTGTCTAATTCTCACTGTCGTCTTGAATTCTCTTGAATCCTTAAGAACTTGGACCTATTTTCTTGAAAATTTAAGAAAGCTATTTTTGAGCAGCTACTGAGACTGTATGTCCAATCAAACCCTTTACATCAGCTTTCTCAGCTCATATCTTTGGTTTCCAACTTTGGAAAAAAAACATCTAAGGCAAAGGACAACAGGGTCACGCCTAATGAAGCAGGATTTCCTGCTCACTCAGTTCAGTGTCAGCCTGGATTTTCTGTCTGACGAAGGAGGATCAGTTTAGACCAGTTTACATCACTGCTGGCAATTTGTGCTGCCACTCCAGGGCAGATTAAGATTACGTTCAGGATTTAAGATCATATATCAACTCCCACACCAGCTTTCTGATGGAGGTGGACCACACTGAATCACTTTATTACCCTTCATACTGCCAATCTAAAGAAAAATACCAGTTTGCAGTAAAGACATTACATTATAAAAATGATACATTATAAACTATGCAACATATACAGCCAGTAGCAGTGGCGGTGTTGTACTGTGATACATGTGTCTACATTAAATGCACATTAATTATAAAATACTACATATTAAAAACATACACAGCCAGTAAAAGTGACAAGTGTTTATTACTATTACATTATAAATATTAATTACAAAAATTATACTAAATATTATACAACATACAACCGCTATGGTTGTAACAGTGGCAGTGTTTTACTGTTGCAGTTAAACCATATAGTCAGAGGTGACAGTGTTGTACTGTTACACTGACTTTCTACAATATATTTATGCTCATTATAAAAATGCTACACGTAGAACACATATACAGCCAGTAGTTGTGTTTTACTGTTACTCACTTTAAACATTAAATGTACATTAATTATAAAAATACAACATAAAAAATATTCATGCAGTAGCAGTGGCAACAGTGTTTATTGCTGTTACATTTATGTTGCATATTTACATTACTCATCAAAATTATGATAGATATCAAACCCATACAGCCAATAGAAGTGTCAACAGTGTTTTACTGTGACATTTACGATAAGATTTACATTTTACGGCTATATTAATTATAAATACTACATATAAAAAAGGTTAAACATATAAACATATACAGCCAGTAGACTCGGCAACTGTGTTTTATTGCTACACTGACTTTCTACGTTACATTTATATACCAAAGTTACACTACATATTAAAAACATAGTGGCAACAGTGTCTTACAACATAATTTACTTTCTACATTACAGCCCAGTTTGTTTGTGTTGCCACTCCACAATGTAAACTTCAATTTTCACAACTACTGTTCATTAAATGAGCTTTCTGGCACACGATGATCAAATTAGAATGTATAAAGTGGCTGAGTAGAGAAAGCTGTTAACCACAGCTGCATTTTCTTAGGTTTTGTGCAACTGAAACTTAAATACATGTCAAGCTGAACATGCTTCATGACACAGGCTTTGACACGTTTGCGTAAATGTCTGTTGTCATAGTCTGACAGAGAAAGATAACAGTACTGAAAGCTAGTGGATGGACCTGAAAACTATCGACTCATTCTCAGCCCAACCCATCACCATTTCAACATCATTTAAGATCATTCTAGTCTTTATAACCTACAGAGAATTTAAACTACGGATGATGTCACTCATTTGTGAACTTATAATGTACACATCAGAATCCTGGACAATTTATTTATACATAATTATATAACTGAATGTATGTTAATGTATGTACATTGATTTTATAGCTACATTTATAAATGTCCCACTGCAGTTATATCATAAACAAATGTTTATACATTCTTTAAGCAAATATATAACTTTGCTTTCATACATAAAAACCTTAGAAGAAAATTAAGTGTTTAAGCCACACCTTGTAAGAACATGCAGCTATCTGTGCTGTGAGGTGCAACTTTACAGCAGCAAATGTTTGTAGTGTTTTGCTTATTTGCCTAATTTCACTGTGTCACAAATTAAGCACAGGAATATGACTAATATATTTCCTTTAAAATATTTAGAATTTACCTAGTTTAACTTGGTTTAGTGCCACGCATAGTATCAAAATACAAAGCTCTTGTGCTAATAGTTTCTGATACTGCTTTTTAAACGTGGCACAAAACTGGATTGTTTTTTGTTTGTTTGTTCCAACTTACCAGATGTCAGAAACAAATTGAGTGAGTGAGACACAGAGAGAGACAGAGAAAGAGAAACAAACAGACACAGAGCAAGAGAGAGAGAGAGAGACACAGATCGAGAGAGAGAGAGAGAGACAGATCGAGAGAGAGAGAGAGAGAGAGAGAAAGAGAGAGAGAGAGACACACAGAGACAGAGAGAGAGAGAGACAGAGACTCTCGAAGGATTGATGGCCAGGCAGAGTTTAGTTAATTTCCTGCTAAAATATACCCAATTACATCAATTATCAGACAGAGTGAATCAAGTGTGTATAAGCCTCTGTTTATATTAAGGCCCACCTTACAGCACCGGTTGCTAATAATATATATACTTTTTTTTTTCATTTGCACAACAGACATTATTGGTCAGAATAAAATTGTATAAAATGTTATTCATATATATATATATATATATATATATATATATATATCACCCAATAGCAGTCGGAAAAATCTCAAATTACAGATGACATTTAGGCCTTATAATCTCTGGACTGGAATGACACACTAATGAACCTGAAAACTATCTGAAATGTCAAAAGGAAATAGATCTGAATCTTCATACATTGTTAGAATACAAACTGGAGGCTACCTGTTTCTTCTGGTTGCAGGGTGGGGGAGGAGAGTAAAACAAAGGAGAGCTTGCAACACACTATATGCACAAAAGTATTGGGACACACCTGTTTTTCAGGCTTCAGGCTAGGCCTGTTACTTCCAGCGAAAGACAATCTTAATGCTTCAGCAGACAAATACATTTTGGACAATGCCATGCTTCCAACTTTGTGGACACAGTTTGGGGAAGAACCTTTTCTGTTCCAGCATGACCATCTCAGTACACAAAGTAAGCTCCATAAACACATGGTTGGATGAGTTTCGGTGTGGAAGAACTTGACTGGTCCACACAGAGCCCTGACCTCAACCCCATCCATCATCTTTGGAATGAACTGAAATGGAGACTGCGAACCAGGCCTTCTCATCCAACATCAGTGCCTGGCCTCATAAATGCTCCCTACAGAAACACCTAAAAATCTTGTTGGAAAGCCTTTCAAGAAGAGTCAAAGGGGGGACCAACTCCATATAAAGTCTATGTATTGGAATGCAATGTCATTACAGTCCCTGTTTGGTGGAATGGCCAGGCGTCCCAATACTTTCGTCCCAGCAGTGTAGAGCCCTAAAGGTTGGCAAGAATTTCTGGGGTTGGGTTGAGTTGCAGAGGCTGAATGTGGGCAAAAATGCCAGCTCAGTAAAATGACACCCCTAAAACAACTTACCAGGCTTCAAAATCTGCTGACTAAGCTGCCAGTTTGCTTGAGAAGTAAATAAAAAAAAACATAGCTGAGGCTAGTCTAAGTTACCTAATTTGCTTTACTAGCCCAAGTCACAGCTTCAAGCGTTAAACTGCCAAGCTGTGATGTTTGTGTTTGGCAGAAAAACATGATTTAGCCCTCATTAGCTGCTACATTTAGCTCTATTTTACGTTCTAGACAGCTAAGGCAGGCTAGGGCTGCTATTTTTCTCCTGCTGCTAATTTAAACACAGGGCTAGCACCGGCTAGCCGGCTAACTACAAAAATAAAAGGCTATAAAGCTTTGTCAGCTTCCGAAACACTCCTATTCTGACCTTACATTCGACTTTAGTGCCTATTTTCGACACAGGTAGCGTCAAATGTGTATAATGTCACCCAAATAACACGTTAAAGACACCAAATAAGCCAAATAATTAGTTAGCAGCCTAACCTAGCCACCTAGCGTCTTTGTTTCTCAACTTAGTCAGTTCGTAACGAATAATAAAAGTAAATTTAAAGTTGGTGAGGTTGTGGTTACGTGTTAATGTGATATAAAGAGACAGGAGGGAGTAGAAAATGAGACAGCCAGAGAGGGGTGTTTAAAAATTCACAGCTGTTTTCTCTAGACCCCCCCTCTCTCTGTCTGCTGGATGCTAGCTAAGCAAAGCAAGTTCCCAATGAGCTCGGCCCCACAGTTAACCGAGGAGAAAGCACCTCTGCCCCCGGCTCTACCTGAAGCTGTGTACCAGCTGCCAGCGTGGCTCGCTTCTCTGCACACCATTCGGTTCGACATCTTGGTACCCAAGCCGCCTATCTTGGTCAAATGAGGATCTGATCGGTGGGGAGGGAGGTAGAGGTGGTGGAGGAGAGGGGGAGAAACCCAATAAGGCTGGGGAACAATAGTACAAAAAACAGCTTAACAGAGAAAAGTAGGAGCAGCCAGGGCAAGCTGAGTGCGCAGAGAGTGAGAAAAGACTCCAAAACAAAATCAAAGAGTCATAATCTAGCCGAAAATAAGCCCTCGACCGGAGATCTCTGCCTCTGAAGAACAAAAGCTCGACCAAGTTAGTCTCCGGATGGGCTGGAGGGTCTGTCATAACTCGGCCCAGGCTGAGAAGCCCATTGGCTGAGTCTCTTTAAAGGGACACAGACCTTTAAACTCCACTATATGAACAAAAGTATTGGGACACTGTGTGCTAGGATTTAGGATGGGGTCCCTTAATTCCACTGGAGGGCCTTAATGTTTCAGCATACCAAAAGATTTTGGACAAACTTTGCAGGACCTGTTTTATTCCAGCATTACTGTGTCCCATGGTTGGATGAGTTCGGTGTGGAAGACTATGTATTTCAATGCAATGTAATTAAAGTCCCTGTTGGTGGAACGATCAGGCGTCCCAATACTTTTGTCCATGTAGTGGACGTTAAAAAAAGCTCTGCATGTGTAAACAAAGTTACTTAGTGAGTTTTGATGTGAAAATGTTGAAAAACTCTTTCTTTAAAGTGGTGTTATTAGAGGTTTATTATTGTCACTTTATTAGTCATACAAAACATGATGATACATGTATTACACAATCATTTAAGTGAAATATTGGATTTTGCTAGACTGCACATTAATGCAACAGTCTTCTTCTGCTTTCAGGTGCTTCTGATTAAGGGTCTCCACAGTGGATCAACTGTCTCCATTTCCTTCTGTCCTCTTCATCTTCCTCTCTCCCACCAACTGCGTACATGTCCTCCCTCTCCACATCCACAAATCTCCTACTAGACCTTCCTCTTCTCCTCTTCCTTGCTGCTCTATCCTCAGCATCCTTCTCCCAACACTCTCAGAGTCTCTCCTCAGCATCCTTCTCCCAACACTCTCAGAGTCTCTCCTCAGCATCCTTCTCCCAACACACTCAGAGTCTTTCCTCAGCATCCTTCTCCCAACACTCTCAGAGTCTCTCCTCAGCATCCTCCTCCCAACACACTCAGAGTCTCTCCTCAGCATCCTCCTCCCAACACACTCAG
>JBBJLR010000081.1:0-15200 GCA_037577145.1 Brachypetersius gabonensis | reverse complement strand
GTGTGTGTGTGTGTGTGTGTGTGTGTGTGTGTGTGTGTGTGTGTGTGTGTGTGTGTGTGTGTGTGTGTGTGCATGTAGGGATTGGGGATTTATTAGAGAGAAAATTGAAAAAGGGGACTACGCTATCGCTGCTTAATTTCCCAAGCACGCTTCAAGAGAAGAGAGAAAAGCAATTAGCTCTCCGGCTCTGATAGTAATGGAGAGGTAGGAAAACACACGGATTTTCCAGGGATCATAATTTTGCAGGGAGGGAGATTAGAATAAAGAAAGAGTTCTCCGGGGGGGTGGGGGTTGGAGGGGGTGGGGGTTAAAAAGTGCAGAAAGAAAGGTACAATCGCACACAGGTAGGATCTCTGTTGCCATGTAATCCGTTCCCTGTAGGACACAAGCCTTGGTATCTTGGCCCGAGGCATTGATTAGCAGGAGAAGGAGAAAGTGAACAGAATTTACAAATAGCAGGTTTAGAATATGGAACCTTTATTGCATGTTCTGGACAGGTAGAATTCTGATCAAATCCTCAAATAAATAGCTACAGATTTGAGCATGGGTTCAGTCGAGTTTGCGCTTCAACGCTATGCTTCACTGAATATGAAGTATGGCTCTTTGCAGAGCTCCTTCTCTTCACGGCCAAATTTAACTCAGTCACCAGGACGGCAGCTAAATTAGACTGGGGCTCGAGCTGCGGGACTGTGTGGTCCTGGAAGGCCCGGTAGCCCTGAGACACACTCTCTCCATTCTTAATTAACATTTGGCCTACCGCGTGGGTGACCCACAGTCTACCAAGCCTGCCAAGAATAAAATGGGTTGGACCTATTTACCGACCCTTCAGAAGGAGCAAGAGTGTCCTGGGTACACAGGGTACCTTTCTTATACCAGTGTTCTTCAAGTAGGACATTAGTTGGTCTAGCATACACCAGCCTCTAGTAGTACACTAGTTTCACTGTGCTACTAGAGGTGGGTGTATGCTAGACAAACTAGTGTTTTTCTTGAAGTACCCTGGAATTTTCTCTGTCCCCTGGCACTTTGACAAGGGTACTCCTACTTCTAATATGACAATTAAACCCAGTACTCCCACTTCTATCAATTAATTCAAGGTACTTCGGTTGCTGTTTCAAGATTCTATAAATAAATGATATATAAAAATTAATTGCTCCTGCTTCTATCTGACTCTATATGTGCATGTAAAGAAGACCATTCCAAGTTCTATTATAGTACCTCTATTGGTGCACTGTGATTAAGCTACTTCAATTGTGGTGCTCCTAATTCCACTATAAGACTTCCTCTGGTAGGTCACTCCTACCTCTAATAACCCATCCATCCATCCATCCATCCATTATCTACCCCTTATTCCTGCATTCAGGGTCGGGGGGGGGCTGGAGCCTATCCTAGCTGCAATGGGCGAAGGCGGGGTACACCCTGCACAGTCACCAGCATGTCGCAGGGCCAAATACAGAGACAGACAACCATTCACGCTCACACCTATGGGCAATTTAGAGTGCTCAATTCACCTATTCCCCAAAGCATGCATGTTTTTGGTGGTGGGAGGAAACCAGAGTCTCCGGAGGAAACCCTCGCGGTCACGGGGAGAACATGCAAACTCCACACAGAAAGACCCTGCGCCCAACCCAGGAGTCGAACCCAGGACCTTCTCGATGTGAGGCAACAGCGCTATCCCCTGTGCCACCGTGCCGCCCAACTCTAATAATAAAATAATAATAAGTATAATACTTCTATTATAATTACAAAGCCAGGCTATTGTACTTGCAATCATTAAATCAGGATACTCCTGCTTCTATTATGTCTATTAAGTAAGAGCACTCTTGCCCTGATTCAGCTCAAGAGAGCTTGGAGACGGATGGACCAGTGGTGTCAAGGCAGGAAAAACCACTGCAGCATTGTAGTTCCATAGGCCTGAATTTGCGTAACATGTGTTAAGAGAGTAGTCTGAAGGTTTACGGTTTCCTTTTTCAAGTGAAATTTTTAATAAAAACATGACTACCAACAAGCCACAATGCAGCTGGCATACATTTAGAGGGGATTACATAAAGAGCATTGAACATCACTATATGTGTATATATAGTGTGTGATGCAATAGTAATTTTGCAGTAACAAGACGGTCTGATCAAAGCCCTCAATCTGCCATGCAGGAACAACATAAAATGTGATTGTGTCTTGTGTTTACTGTACAGTCTTCTTGCGTCCTACCCCTGCCAAGTAAAACAAGGTGATTAGCATACCACATGGCCTGATTTCAGCTAGATTCCACCTCTATGTCTCTGCATGCCTCTGAAAACGGATTGCAAATGAGATACAAAGACAAAGCCCGATCAACAGCAGTCTCTAATCTCTGGATTCTGGCTCTGGAAGTACAAAATGGCTTTTGAGGGTAAAAGGAAAATCTTCAGCTTCCGAGGAAACTAGAAACCTCTCATTCATTGCCAAAAGCCTCACGTTTTCAGATTATGCCAAAAAAGACGGGTCATACAGGCTTCAGCTGAGGTTAAGCCCCAGTTTCGTCCAATAGAGGAGGAATAATCAACGATGGAACCATTGCTCCAAGTCTTGGCTCCAACTCCCCTTCCCGAAAGATCTAAGACATTATTCAAGCACAAATGTAGCAGAAGATTGCAGGATGTTCTGCTAAAAAAGCATCTTAGCGTCCCTCTAATTTGCAGAGCGGGACGTCCTTAAAGTGACAGGCTTTCCCTTGAAAGTGTAAATTAATCCGAACTTTGATAGTACAAATCGTCTGTTTAATTTGGAAAGATTTAAGATCACATCTAGCCTGGGCCATAATTCTTCTCCAATTTCCTTGCTCCGTTGAGGGAGCGAAGTACTAATTATTAGCTATTAATTATTACCAGGCTAATCTACAATATTAATAGGTGCTAGGAACAATATGTAAATGAGCTGTAGACTGCTTGGGTATTAAAAAAGAACAATAAGAACAAAATGTGAGCCCAGAAGCCACCCAACTCTTTGAGCACACATATTTAACACAGATATGCCTTTTGCAGTAACACTCTTTCCTCATCCAGACGAATTATTACAGGTGAACACTTCTGTATATCTGGCCTTCCACCACATTCTCTCTCTCTCTCTCTCTCTCTCTCTCTCTCTCTCTTCGATACCTTCGCTATCACAACCTACAGCCCTGAGTCTTAGCCTCTGACAAGCCCTCCATCATGCTTCAAGGAGAAGCATAAAACATGGCCGAGCAAGAAATAGGGACACTCGAGGGTTCTTATCTGTGTAACACTGATCCGAAGATTATGGACTCGAGGAGGAGGAAGAGGGAGCGAGAGAGAGAGAGAGAGAGAGAGAGAGAGAGAGAGAGAGAGAGAGAGAGAGAGAGAGAGAGAGAGATCTGCATTTCTTGTTGCCTGGTGACTGATTCCATCCGGCTAATAGCTTAGTGGTCACATACATGTAGAAATAACTTTCATTGCTGTTAGTGGGGAGGAAGTCACAGCATTTACATGAAGAGTGCTTCTCAAGAGCTCTCTCTCACTTCCCGCAAGCACTGAGTTTAACTCGAGCTCGTCTGTGACCCAGCCGTGACACCCTGAGCCTCTGCCTACCCTCTTCAGAAAATGCTCCTATAATAGTTAATAATAAAAAAATCCCACTTGCACAATTTATGCCCACCCCAAACATAGAGGAACAAACAACATCAAGACTAGAGATAGTACAGTATTATTTTTTTCTTCCTTACTCTTTCTTCTTTTCCTTTTTTTATTAATTCAAAAACCAATATTGAAACCATGAGAACTAAGAAGCACCAATACCACTTTTCATTTCAACTGTTAGTCTTCCCTTCAGAACATGCTGAATGAGATCATGTTTAAGATATTCTGGCAACTAAAATGTGCTGTTTTAAATGGAAGCAATATACTGGATTCCTTCATTATACCTGTCAAATAATTCATTTCAATAATTTATTTCAACTGTGCCAAAAATAAGTGTAAATAGCACAACATACAAGCAGTGTCAAACATGCTAAGGTAAAGGTGAAAGAGTAAGGAATGTTTTTATCATGTATCAAAAGGGACACACACGAGATAACTACTTACACAACTACTTGATAACTGCTTACAAGCACTACTTATAGTAAAACAACATTGTCTATTGTTTGCCAGCAGGGTTTACCCATGTGTGCCAAATTTTTATCTCTATACTGTCTCTATTCTATTTAGTTTTTATTATTTTTCAGAACACTGTTCTACTTAGAAATTAAAAAGGTATTACTCACAGTTAAAAAGCTATTAATAAGATATATTAGACTGAATAGAAGATGTATGTTTTCACTTCCCAAAGCATACTTCTTTGCAGTGCTAGCAGGCCTGCTTATGTAGTTTATGGCTCTATGTGATGCACTGTTATCTATAAACATGGACAAATGTAGGCTGCCTTTTTCCTAAGTTAAAACAACATGAGCAGCCATTCTGAAGCCCAAAATTTGTTTACTGGTGAGCTACTGACGAGGTCATGGACGGTGAGAGAAGGCCAGCCAAAAATGCCAGTCAATCCTGAGGTTTCTGAGGCTGGAGTATCTTCCACCTCACAGCTTACAGGTTGCTAATGTCTTGGTTCAGGTATCACAACACACCTACAGAGGTCTTGTGCAGGCCATCATAGCTGTTCTGGTGGCCCGAGGGGGACCTAGACAATATTAATGATACGGCTGATCACTGTAAACTTTCTTACATTTCTTACCTACTTCAGCTTCATAGCTCCA
Source organism: Brachypetersius gabonensis (assembly GCA_037577145.1). NCBI lineage: Eukaryota > Metazoa > Chordata > Actinopteri > Characiformes > Alestidae > Brachypetersius > Brachypetersius gabonensis. Next base: position 10,462 of record JBBJLR010000081.1, on the reverse strand, counting down.
GTTCCAAACAAAAGAAGAAAAACTATCCTGCCCGATTGACTACATTTGGGTTAGCTTGTGCAAATGTCATTATCCACCACATTATTGCTTTAATCTCAGTCAGAGGCAGATGCATGCAGTGATGGGACACACTGAATGGACTGTTATGCAAATAGCGGCTCCCCATAATCGAGCAAAAGCATGACAAGTAGAGAAGACACAGCACCATCCACACACATCCAGGATTCAGCACTTCCCTTAAAACTCCCTGTGTGCTCATGAAATTAGGCAGGAAGGTTCTATTACCCCGACACAGGGGTGCGTAATGAGCCAGGGAGGGAATGAGCTAACTATTTGCAGGAGATATGGAATGCGAAAAAAAAAAAACATTAGGTCTAAACGGATTAACTCGACCACCCCTCTCCTGAACAAACAAATGAATAAACAAACAGATTTCCCCAATGTCCCTCCATGGGCTATTTGATGGAGGATCAGTGGCAAGATTGCTAGGCTCCTGTTGGAATGAGCAAGCAAGAGAGAAAGAGAGAGACAGAGGGAGAGGGAGAGGGAGAGGAAGGGAGAGAGAGAGAGAGAGAGAGAGAGAGAGAGAGAGAGAGAGAGAGAGAGAGAGAGAGAGAGGGGGAAAGAGAGCACACCAGCTAATTACAAGTTCTGAAAAATTTACGAGCTATTACAGAGTGGCCCCACCATTCTTTCAGCTGCTTGCACAGCTGTGGACTTATTTATTTATTAAAGAGAGGTGAAATTAAGTGAGTGAAAACAAAAGGTAATAAAGGCTTATAAGTTTCTTTGCAAGACTGCGGCCGACTGGCCGGCACGAAGGGATTAACAGAGCCAATGAGTTTTGTCCATAAGACCCTCACAGAGCATATTCCCTCCTCATCTATTTTATTTAATTGTTTCTTGCTCTGATTTCATGTAAACAAGCAGAGGAAAGTTCAGTTAATTAACATTTAATCCAGATACATTAGAAATTGTAAGTATAAAGGAAATATTTAATAATATTTGATCCTGATTGTAATTAGATTTTTAGAAGATTTACACACAAAAAAGTTAATTCAGAATGTTCATGCAATTGACCATGAATGTAATGATGTATAATGTTACTGTTACTGAATGTAAACCAATTCAATACAAGACTCCTCAAGAATTCAAAATCTATATTAGCAGAAACTGCCCTGCCGCACTCCATAATATGAATAATCTAAATTAATTAGCATTTAATGTGAGATAAAAACAAATAAGGTATAGTTTCTTAATTGTTAATTTAAGGATTATAATACAATTTATTCCCCATGGAAAAAAAAATGGACTTTGAGATGACACTGTCTATCTGACTGCTTATCTGAATACCAGCGTGCTGCATGCAATTATAATGTACGTGTATGTGTTAGAACGATGCCAATACTGTGGCATCGTTTTTCATATTCACTCATATATGTCTCACATATGTTCTACATACATTTATGCAGATCCTACAGCAATCCTGCAGTAGTCTGACACTTTCTGGTTTAAACACAGATCTGATGATGATCAAAGTGCTTTAGGGTAACTTGTTGGGGGGCTATTTCTTTATTTTTCGTTTGTCAACTGGTAACTATAGAATGAAGGCAGAGAGCTACCACCACAACTGCAAAGCTGTTTAACTGCAGTAACTTGAAATCATTATTATACTGGAGACTCAAATTATTGAAGTGACTCATAAATAGCTACAGTAACAAACCATCTACCTCACCTAAAGTATTGCTATTTATGTTTGATGACTCAAAAGCTAACCTGATTTCATTTACCAAGTTTGCTTGATTCGATCCCATAAAAGAGCTACTGTAGCATGCTACAACAGACATGTAAGCATCAGAACTGGACCGCTGAGCAACGGTAGAATGAATCTGGTTTCAAAATTGTATATTAAAGTGAGCAGTGGATGTCACTTCAACAAGAAATAAGTGGGTGGTGCTGGAAGTGGGAATATATAATAACAGAATGTAGTGTAGGCAGTTAATCAGCAGTTTATATTTTGGAACAAGCATTCTCATTGGCTCAGTAATGCTGATGACATCACTTTTCGATACTAAAAATATTAAAGAAATATTAAAGAAATATTAAAGAAATAATTCAGCCGATACCATAGATTTTTACAACCAGCTTTAAACAACCATTCTTTACATTATTTTATTATTTTGGCCCACTTGTCCAGTTGGCCCATCTGTCGATGGACAGTTCGTGTTTGTCATCCTCCAGACCTTTATCATTGGTCAGTTTCTGACCGCAGAGCTGTCCTTGGCTGGATATTTTTGGGTGGTGGACTACTCTCGCCCTATACGTGTGAATAAACAACCAACAACAGTGCTGTTTCCAATACCAGCACCACACACACACACACACACACACACACACACACACACACACACACTACCATCCCACTATCATAGCATCTCTACTGTGCTAAGAATGATCCATCACTCAGATAATATCTGACCAAAAGGGGTCCAGAAATCAGTTAAGAATGAGGTAGAGCGAGGCTAACAAATTGTCCAGCAACTACATTGACCAGTAGTTTGAGGAAGGTGGGTGTTTCTAATAAAGTACCCAGTGAGTGAAAGTGCAAAGTGGGTATGTCTAATAAAGTGGCCTTTGAGTTAAAGAACAATCTATGTGTTTCAAATAAAGTGTGGACCTCTCTTTTGACAGGATTTGCTAAGGAGTGTAGCTTAGCTAGCAGCAACTTGGTTGAATAGCAGATGTTGATTTAAGTATAGTTTTAGTGGACCAGATGTGACTACTTGAGTACTATTGTATGCCGATCTGGATAAGAGCGTCTGCTAAATGACGTAAATGTAAACGTAGAAGTACAAGATGGGTGTTTCTAATAAAGCAGCTAGTGAGTGGACGTGCAAGGTGGCCGTTTCTAATAAAGGAGCCAGTAGGTAGTTTCAGCCTTTTTCTTATTCAGAGCATGTGATTAGGTTTTTTGTATCCTGGTGAAATCGGAATGGGCAATTTCTCCTGTGTATTTGACTGACGCTGATGGCGAGTGCATCGTTATTTGCAGCTGTATTGTCTAGACTTAGCCAATTAAGAAATAAACTTGTGCACTCTTGAATAGCGGAGCACTGTTCTGCCTCACTGGCTGAAAGCTGTTACTGGGTCTTGCTTGAGACTTTGGGGTGTGGGCGAGGAACTTAGAAGAGACAGTGCAAGGACTGGAGGATGTAGCAACATAAATACATGAATATATTAATAAATAAAGGACAGAGAGATTTAAAGTCGGCCGTTGATGTGGGGGACCTAATGAAACAAGTACAGAATCGCTCTGGCTAGGGCATTGGCCCTGCAATTGACAAGCTGTCCACAATGAAGTGTAATTTAGGGACCTTCCCCCAAGAGAACCTGGCTGAGTTATAACCTCTCTTTCTCTCTCTCTCTCTCTCTTGCTCTTTTCCCTCTCTTAATGCACCTATTCCTCAGTCTTGCTCTCAGATATGTCAATCTCTCTCCCCATCTTCAAATCTGTCCCATCTGGTTTCCTCTCCTGTTTACTCCATAGCATCCCTCCCTCCCCTTTATCTTTTTTCTTCACTATTTTCCCTCAACTATCTTGTCTGCACCCCTCCATCCCTCTTCCACACCTTTTTCGCTCTGTTTCACCTCCACGTTCACCTTTCCTCTCCCCATTTGTCTCTGACACTCCACGTCACCCTTTCATCCTCCTCTTTTCAGCTATTCTTTTCTTTTCCCTTCCCTTACAATTCTTCCTCACACTCACATCTATATAATTTGCAGATTAGTTTCCAAAGAATCCGTACCAGTTGCTGAATAATAAGCTTAATAGCCGAATAATAAGCCTGCGGTTTAAAGGGTTAGCCTCCCTCGCTCTGTCTCCGTGAAGAGCATCAGCGTTCCTCTCTGGACTGAATTTGTGCAGACAGTAGTGAATTATACGCTGGTGCACTGGCCTTTCGAAGTTAACAGCATTATGGCAGCTAAGATTTAAAGCCGTGATTTATTAAATGTGGAATGAAATGAGCGACCCTCAGACCTGCACTGAGCGCTATACACACTCGCCCAGAGAGGTGGAAGCGAGCTCAACTCATGTCAGTTCAGCTCGACTCAACTCAACTCTTTATGTAATGCCTTTCATACCTCACAAGCCACCTTTATATAATATACACCAATAAGCCATGACATTAAAACTACCTGTCTAATATTATATAGGTCCCCAAAAGAGCTCTGAACCATCAAATCAAGGACTCCACAGACCTCTGAAGGTGTGTTGTGGTATTTACAGCATGGATTGGGACTAAATATTCCACAAAAGATTGATCAGACTGAGGTCTGAGAAATTCTTTATTTTGTAAACTCAAATTGGTCTGCAGCTACACAGGATCATTCACAATCAAACTCTAATGCTCTGTGAGTTCTGTAGGACCAGGCAGGTTTACCATCACTCCCCAAGCACATCAGTGTGCCTTGGGTTTCCATAACATTGTTGGTAGTTCACTGGTTGTCCTTCCTTGAAGCACTTTTGGTAGGTACTGAGCACTGCATACCAAGAAACCCCACAAGACATGCTGTTTTGGAGATGCTCTGAGCCAGTCATCTAGCCATCACAGCTTGGGCCTTTGTAAAGTGTTTCAGATCGTTAAACGCACCAATTGTTCCTGCTTCCAACGCATTGGCATCAAGCAATGGCTGTTCACTTGCTGCCTATTATATCCCACCCCTTCACAGGTGCCACCGTAGTGGGAAAACTCAATAAGACACTTATTAATTATTTCCAGTATGACTGAACACATAACAGCTGCAAATTACTACTGGACCACCTTTCATAATTACAACTAAACATTTGTGGGGTTTTTTATTGTATTGTATAAATGTTTTTACTTCTTCAGTCACACTCCACATATGGGTCCCTTCTGAATTGACGCTCATGTCACGGCAGAAAGTCTGTAGTGTGTGGTGTGTGTGTGTGTGTGTGTGTGTGTGTGTGTGTGTGTGTATGCCGCAATGTGTACTTTCTTCCTCTGTTTTTGCATCTTGTTTAAATCAAGAGATTGTCCTACTTTCAAGGGTGAAAAAAAACCCAACCTACAAAAAATGACTGACGTCTCAGTTTACAAGGTTTTCTCTCTCTATCACTCCTTTTCTCTTTAATCGACAGTGTTCATTGTATTTACTCTCTAAAACTGTAAGTATGGCATAGAAAATGAATATATCATGTAATAGTAGAATCAGCATTTAGTACAGCAGATCAAAAATTTAAAAAAGAAACAAACAAGTGTGTTGTATTTACAGTAGGTAAAGCTACACACTTCTGCTTCCATTATGCTCTTCAAACAGTGGATTCAAAGATCTAGAAGACTGCCTTAAACTCCAGCCCGCACTTTATGCTTAATTATACATGTACTCTTAGTGCTGTGGTTCAATCCCTCAGCAAGGGTGTTTCTAAATCAGCCTTACACACTGCTGCATAAGATTTTTTGCTCTTGCATCGGCGTTCCACACTGAAATCCATTACTTTGAATTGTGAATTTTCCTTGTTTTCACTCCGGTTGTGCTGCCACACTGCAGAGCAGTTAAATATCTCCTTGTCAGTGAAATGACGTTTGCCTCAATGCTGGTATCGGGCATTTGACTTTGACTCATTTGACAGGATGTTTATGTTAGTTGTACAACAGCACGAGCTGTGATTGCTATGGTTACAGTGCCATAGTAGTTCCAATTGAATAAGGGGAGTAATAAATACCAAAACAACAGCTTGGCAATGTGACTTCATGGTGTTACGCATGTCAGTTAAGCTCAGTAGTTGTGCAAAATGTGAAGATTCGTTATACATTGCTGCTTGTCAAACAGCGAGTCTGTTTCTTCGTTGTGTGTGTGTTGTGTCCTGCATGGTTCTCCATCTATCAGTTGGTGTTAAAGACCAAATCAGTTTGTAAACTTCAAAAATGTTTCATATGAAATATCATCATATTGAAAACATACAAGCATCCCACATCATCTACACGGGTAATTCACTTCTGGTTAATGCTAAATAACCTCATATGAGGATTTTGTTATTTTGGTGCAACTACTCAGCAAATAGTATTGACAAATTTTATTGTAGACTGGTGTTACTTCAATCTTTTGATCTGGTTAGCCAAATGTAGCTTCACCATTATCAGTGGCTTAATTATCCACCCAGTGTAGAAACAGCGGTCACCATCTTTGCAGAAGTACAAGGGGGTCAGGCTGTTCCATTTATTAACATGCGGACCATGCAAGTTGTGCGCACAGAAGGCCTAATGACATATTTTTGGTTTATTGTCAATAGAATCATCATGCTTGTTTGATTTAAACTACAATTAATACTCTAACTTTGTTGCTACGTTTTGGTTGGAAATGGATACATTCTTGAAATGAATTCCCCCCTATTGCCTAGTGGTTAAGGCATTCGCCCTGATCAGAAAGTCCAGGTTCGATTCCCAAGACTACTAGGCACCTCTGAGGTACCTGAGCAAGGTACCGTCCCCACACACTGCTCCCCGGGCGCCGTGTTCATGTCTGCCCCCTGCTTCACTTGGTGAATGGGTTAAATACAGAGGAAGAATTTCGTGCTGTTCACACTGTGTGCAGTGGTGTGTTCACATATGAAAGAATGATCACTTTCGAATAGTCATTAGACATCAGATTAACTACCAGCACAAATGGGAAAAGGAATTACCTTCTGATTTACAGTGGATGGGACCAACTCTGTAAAAGAAGCTCTTAAAATGGAAAATCTGGTTTTATTCCCTCACAGTATGTAGATAAATGTGTCTTTCGTTAAGCTTTTTTGGTATTGTGCCTTTAGTACTTATCTATCAGAATCAGAAAACTTTATATGCTACGACTACAAAGTCACACAGAGACACAAAGACAAGAACCACATAAAGTATAATGTAAAGTCAAAAAGTCCCCAGAACATAAATACACTACACTATATATACAAAATGCTGTGGTCAGTAAGAAAGATGGATATAAATGCTATAGATAAATAAAAAATTGCTACTGAAATAGTTCACTAGTAACACAGATAGTGGTTTAGAGTTGCTCTGTATACCAAGTCTGTTATTGCACATAATAGTGATATAAGTACTGATATTGCACGTGATAAGACTATTGCATAAGTAGTCATACAAGTAGTGACATAATCTCTGCCCTGATTGGCAGATTGGGCAGATAGTCTCAGAGAAAGTGGGTGAGCTAAACTGTTACAGACTGAATATGTGAATATGTGCGGTTCCCTCATAGCGAGAAGGTCCCAAGTTTGATTCCCAGCCAGGGCGGATGAGGGTCCTTTCTATGTAGAGTTTCTGTGTTCTCCCTATTCCTGTGAATTCCCCCACACTGTTTGTTAGGTAAACTGGGAATGCTAAAGTGTAGGTTTTAAATATGCATGTCTTCATGTCTGCCATGTGATGGACTGCCGACCCTCCCAGGGTCTTTCTCCGCCTTTCGCCCTATGAGTGATGGGATACACCACCCCCCTGCAACCCTGATTAGAATAAGCAGCTCAGAAAATGGATTAATGGACCGTTTATACAGCCTAGCTTACATGTATGCATTGAAGAGGGTGTGGTATATTTCTGAACCTTTAACAATTTACGGCCAACTCTCAACTTCTTTTTTTTAGAATAAAAAGGTAGAAAAATTGGTCATTCACAAGGCAGGACCTTTTAAACTCTCTAATTGCGTCACAGTTCAGCTGGTCCCTTATCTGAGAACAAAGGAAGGAAACTGGACTATAACATCATCTGAATTTTATAAGTTCATCTGGACTATAACAACATATTTCAGACTCTCTTCTTCTGTTTTTTTGGCATGTTGGAGATCATCATGGCACTTTTAAGGGTGGTATCAGTGTCTATGAGCCACATCCCAAGACAGGTTTTAAGGGCATCTGCATGTGATTCATTCATTACTATTCAAGGATGCGGTGTCCAAGGGTGTTATGTAAATGCTGCAGTCTGACTGGCAGACTCCTGGACGAATTCAGTTTTGGACAACTTCTGCTCTAAAAAGACAATTTTAATGATTTTTATTGTTTGTCATTTTCAATTCTAACTACATTTTAATCATTTTCCATTGTAACTGCATTCTATATATATATAGGTTAGGATCTATATATATATATACATCCTAACCAGCCTACCCTAGCAGTCACACACTGGACAGACATAACAGTCTTAACAGAATGAATAATATTTTAAGCTGCATTGCCCCTGCATGCCTTGCCCTGAATGCATATGGGTAGGAAGAAATGAACAGAAAGTAAAAAGGAACATTTGTACGATGGTAGACTAAAAGAAGGCTGTTATTTAAGTCTTTATGGGACACTGAATAATTCCAAGACAGGAGTGGTGTATAGAAGAGATCGTTTAACTGTAGAAGGGGAGAGCACTCCAAGAACTTGGGCTGGAGATCTGGATTTATGCATAAGCTAGAAGGCCAGACTCAATCTTTAGTGAACAGAGCCAGAGCTGAGAGAGGATTAAGGATTAAATGCCTTAAACAAACAACTTTCACCAGCACAGCCACTGTAAATACTCTTTATTTATTATAAACTGTGCATTGTCTATCCTACTGCTACCACTATTTGCAGTGATGTCTTGCTATGGACCTCTTTTCTGCTCAAAATACTGTCTTTATGTTGAAGCATCTACAAGTATCGGTCATGATATTGTATTCATTCAAACGTCAACTGTACTTAATGTTGCCTTGTCTTGTTGTTTTGTTGCTTTTGTGTCTCCTGTTCTCTTTGCACTCTGTGTAGTCCTGTTCTGCACTTGTATAGTCCTGTGTTGTTTCTTTTGCACCATCCTCCTAGAAAATAATGTTTCATTTCCATGGGTACTGTGTATATAGCTAAAATGATAATCAGTCTACTCAACTTGATCCTGTGGAATGATCACAGGACATGCAAGACAGAGCGGATAATTGTGAAGATCTTCAATTGGAAGGAAGATGAGCTTCAATTATGGTCCTCCCAAACATTCAGAACTCTGTTAGGTCTTTTTTTTGTAGGTTCAATGTCTTCAGTATGAATAAGAGTAAAGAAAGCCCCTTCATGAGTAGGCGTGCTTTGACTGCTGTTGTAAATATGGTGGGAAACTCATTCAAATGCATAAATTCACCACATGCCGCAGCACACTTGGCCTTCTTTAGCCATACTTCTGCATGAAACCGGAAGACAGCAATTAGTGTAATACTCATCTCATTTTTTTCTTCATATAAAATTATTATTTTTTTTTCTCGCAATTGTCAGAGCGGTGCTTCTTTTACCCTTGTTTCAGTGAGGTTGACATTACATATGAGGGAGACCCTTTTCAAATGCTGTTTTATGGCTATATTAAGTTATTTGAAGTACAGAGTGGAGCACAGCAGTAGGTACTAAAGCGCTGAAATACATTTACCCTGAACAAGTCGAGCAAAGGGCTTTTACACTCATTTAAATCACTTGCCTTTATCCACTTTTGATGCAGACCTTCACGCTCAGGGCAGACACTGCTTTTGTTCTTCATTTTCAGAGTGTTTTCATTTAAATGGTACAGTGTGTGTATGAACAAACACCTCTCAGTGCTTCGGATTTCTATAGGTCATGCGGGAGTACACAAGGTAGATAGACTGCATTAGACAAAAATCCATGCCATGTAACCAAAAGCTGTCACTGTTTAGTGGTCAGAGGAGGCCTAGAGATAAACTAAATCTAGCATGACAGGTTGGAGACGTTTCTTGTTTCACCAATTGTTTGAAATGTGGTGTTCAGCATGGTCATCGCCATTCAGTCACTACCTACAGCACAGAAAATGAGTGAAAAACAACTCAAAAAGTCTGATTAGGTATTAATGTGAGATTAGTGACATTAGGCCAGGAGAACAAAGCGCAGCCCTAAAATGAATGACTTCACAGACCTGAATACTTAGAACCAGCAATGAATATGTTCAAATAGTGGTAATAAAAGGCTTTCACTGAAGTCAAACGCTGTGTGTGTCAGCTGGTTTTTCGCGGGGGTCACGCGTCCAATTACTTTTGTCCATTTAATATGGCCATTACACCAAAAGAGACTTCAATAACACTGCATTCAGATAAATAGATTTTTATATGGAGTTGGTCAGTCTTTGCCGCTGCTACAATGGTTCCATCCCATGCTCTGGATTCTGAGGGTAACTTGTTTTTCTGTAATAAACTGGATAAAACATGAATGCTCTGCAAAGTCAAATAGCTTTGATTTAAGTTTAAGTTGAGATTTACAAGAAATACTTGAAGCTGTGTAACTGTGTTAAATGGAAAACTGCTGTTAAAAAGCTCCTTATTAGTTTAAAGTGTTTGCAAACCAAATGTTTTTGCATTTTCGATGATATAGCAGTACTTTAAAGGCGTGCAATACACTACCTTTGAATTTATCAAATTTTGCGTTTTTACACACACACACAAACACAAA
>JBBJLR010000080.1:82866-96569 GCA_037577145.1 Brachypetersius gabonensis | reverse complement strand
TGTGTGGGTGTGTGTGTGTGTGTGTGTGTGTGTGTGTGTGTGTGTGTATGTCAGTATCCATATTTCCTGCAACAGCATGCTGTTGACATCCTGTCTGTATTCCGCCTGGAGTTTCTGGAGTATCCGCCCCAGGCAAGGCATTCCTGACAGTTACTGAGTGAACTGTACAATTTTATTCAAGAATAAATATAGTTATATATATAGATTTGGACCCGTCCACCCAACGATGGTGTCATGCTTTGTGGACATCTCTTCAAGGCTACAATTATTCCCCGTTTTTCACTAAACGGTCTCAGGCTTTATAAGTAGTACTAAAACAGCAGCTGATTGTGAAAACAGATTATGTATGTTATGAATAGAGCAGTCACTTTCCTTGTGCATGTCAAAGGAAAATTCTAAAATATTTAGCAATAAAGACTTTTCTGGACAGGTATGGAGATTACATCACAACTGGAGAGTTTGCTGACGTCTGCTTATTTATTATATTTTTCTATTGCATAACAGATATATTTTCTTAAATTAGATCGGATTTTAATTGCCTTTGGTTACATTACCCACTTTTCAGGCATCTTTCTAAGTGATTTCTGGTTGTGTTTTGGCACGGAGAGCAAGTTTCTCATCTCTCATTGAAGGGCAGATTACATTACAGAGTAGTGTAGCCTATGCCTTCTAATTAGTCCATGCTGCAGGAGAGAGGGACGCGAAAGCCAAAGTCAGACTGCACATCAGTCCGGTGTAATTTTTAATTTGCAGCACTCAAACCCCGAGCCCCTGCTGCCTTTTGCCTCTTGCTACAATGAGACGCCACTGAAAGCTTTTCAGTAGAGGAAGTGTGAGGGGAAAACACACACACATACACACACACACACGCACATAGCGTGCACCCACGACTCCAGCATCTGTAATTAACCTTGATGCTTAGTGCTGTTGTTGCCATTGATTTTCCTGTTTCACATGTGGGTGAAAATTGCACTTTAAGTTACCCTGAGTGTTTAAATTAATAATGAAACCACAAGAGTGCCCTCCTCTGACTTTCAATTAAAACGATCAGGCTTATCGGATCAGAAGAGAAGAGAAGAGAAGAGAAGAGAAGAGAAGAGAGGAGAATGAGGAGAGAGTGAAGACTAAACAGAAGAAGAGAAGAAATAGTAGAAAATGAGGAGAAAAACAGAAGAAACAGTAGACAATGCAAAAACAACACAGATGAGAAGAGATGAGAAGAAGAGAGGAGAAGAGAAGGATGAGAAGAGAGTGAAGACAAAAGAGTAAAAATGAAAATAGATGAGAAGAGACATAGAGAGAAGAAGAAAATAGAAGAGAAAAGAGGAGAAGAGAAGAAAGGAAAAGAGAGGAGAGGAGTGGAGTGACAGTATAAAATAAGAAGACAAACCAGAAGAAATGAAAAGAGAAGAGAAGAGACAAGAAGACAAGAGGGGAAGAGAAGAGAAGGGAAGAGAATAGAAGAGAGGAGAGGAGAAGAGAAGAAAAAAGAGAAGTGGAGAGGTGAGGTGAGGAGAGGAGAGGAGAAGTGTGCAGTGTAATCACATGTGAATGGCACGAGGCTGCAGGAAGTTTCTAAGCACAAACAGGTCCGTTCCAAAGGAAGCAGGTGCACGTGGGCCAGTGTGTGTGTTGGTGTGTTGAGTTTGCGTCCGATCAGCTGCTCATCAGGCAGATGCATCCGGGTCACTCAGCCCACACCCCCGCCTGGGTCCTACAGACATTTACAAACACACTCAGCACACAAACACTTGGTCAGACAGGACGTCAGAGAGAGTATCCTACAGTCAAGTCAGAGAGGTCACAGCTAAGCCACTATATTTCATACTTATAGACAGCACTTCTACAAATACATGTAAGGTAAGGCTTTTTATCATGTGGCCAGCACAAGGAGAAGAGATCAGTTTAAAGGAGAATTCGAGGGGAGCCCACCCTGTGAAGGGTGTTCTTGTCAAATTAGTAGTCTCTTGCAAAAACATAGATGATTCCTAATCCTGAAAAGGTAAAACTGGTCAGTGAGATCAGTTACTGTTATTTAATGACATGTTTTTCAAGTACAGCTGTGTGCTTTTGGACTAGCTGTCATTACATTTGCCTGAAATGTAACCTTCACATGGTGTATTTTGATTTTGACTACATAGCCTTGCCTAGTTGGCAGTATGCAGTCTTACATGAGATCCCGAAAGCCAGCACTGTCCAAAATATACAAAATAAGAACTATTCTTAATTTTCACAACAAGAAGTACATTATTTTTCCTCAATAAGGTCAAAGAGATGACATAATGAACAAGTTCACTTTATTTTGTCATTGTCTATCCATATTTACATAATTTATCTTCTACACCTTGAACCCTCATTATTATTACTATACCTGAGCTGTTATTGTGATAAATTACATCAAAGCATGTCATCATGTTTTTATGCATCATAGTGTTGCCAGTACTGCTAAGCATGCACCTACTGCTTTTTTTCATTATAAAGAGAGCATAATTAGCTCTGGCTAATTGGCTTTATCAAGATGTAGTATGTGAAATGGTGTAAAGAAACTGTACTGTACTTGTTGTTGTTTTGTTAATGTAGCGCCACAAATTTCATGGTATCGTGGTGATCTATTTTGTTGTTTCACCCATCCCTAGTAGCCCCTATCAATAATCAGTAGCTATTATGAACCTAATATGTAACTGTATTTAAACTGAAGTGACATGTTTTTGTCATTTGTTGACCTTCGGAGCCTTTAAGAGGTTAAAATATTTTCACCAAAACATTCACTCAAAGTAACCTTGAAAGAGTTGTATGGAGAGTGCTGCAAGTCAGGTTTCAGAAAAAAGTGGGGGGAAAGGAGCTGACCCCTGAGTAGAACCGCAGCTGGTGTGAGGTAACATTGCCCCCCTGAGACAGTGATCTCATTGGCTGGCAGGTGAAGGCAGGGGGCGGGGCCGCTCGATTGTCTGCCCAATGTCAGAGGGTGAAAGTGCAGTGAGGTCTAGGTAGAGCAGAGATCACCTAGGTAACGACTTCCGCTTCCTCTCCCGTGGGACGTCCTGCCTCGGGGTCTGCAGTGCAGGGGCAACAAGAGCCCCTCTCTGGTTCGGGACAGGGCAACAGGTGTGGCTCTTGCGTCACTGACAGCATTGTGAGAGTGACTCATACAAAAGCTGGGGAGGATGTTTGCGAGTCAGAAGGCGGTTTTTTGCTGCTCTTCTGTCCCCTCCGGTTCATTAAAAGAAAAGTTCCCTCAGAGGAAATTCCCTCGCCATGAGCTAACAGCACTTCCTCCTCATCTGCAAATGAGGCACGGCTGCTAAAATGAAAGGGAACAACACGAAAGGTGCATGCGCTCGTCAAGCAAGCTGTAATGAAGCTTGATCTGAGAAGGGGAATGCGCTCCTGAGCTTCAAAAACAAGTTGAAAAAACTCATTGAGAATGAACACAAGGTTAATGCACCGAGGAAGAACAAACAGTAACACCGGCTGCTTTCCATTGGTTCAGATCCATTTGCTGTAATTGCCAAACCTGAGCTGAGAAACAATCTCAGCTTCTGTGAGTGAAAGCCATCACACTGCTGAGAGCCTGATTGCTTGGCACTTTTACTTATGGGTGAGTGACATCTTGTGGTGGTTAGTTTTTGCAATGAGAAAGCTGTGTTTGCCTGTGTGTGTGTGCGTGCGTGCGTGCGTGCGTGCGTGCGTGTGTGTTTACATATCATGACCACATCAGCCACCTTATGTGGTCGAGGCTGTCAGCACAGACTGGGACATAATGGGTTATTTTTAGTTCTTATGTGGTATGATTTGTATGTCTTGTATTTGTACTGTGCTGTTGTGGGGGGTCTTTGGTTAGACTCCACATCTCCACCTCTACAGAAGGGCTATATGATCAAATCTAAATGCATAACAGTGTGTGGAGGTTACCTTGTAGCCATTTGCCATCCTGATCAAACAGAGAGACCAAGTGAATGAAGCAAACAAGTAAAAACATTTTAAAATGTCTTAGATGCCTCACTAGTCTGTTTTAACAGTAAATAGAAAAAATTCTACATAATTAAACATTTATGCATAATTAAAACATATGGTCTAGTATGTTGTGTAGCAAAACATTCTTTTAGGATAGTATCATTTTGAGTTTTTTAATTAATTTATGGCAGGGAATCATATGGCACTATCAGAACACCCTGAACAATTTTTTGGCTTTTAATTTTTTTAATTATGTGAAATGTGGAATTCTCCTTTAAAGCAGCCTCTTTCATTTTATTTTCACTATATGTCATCATGATTTATAAATTAAGCATAATTAAATATTTCTGTTATAAATTTGTAGTCCATGCATGTATTATATCTTTTTAAGTTACATTGTCATTTAGGTTGTCCACTCTTCTCAGACACTGCCACACCACAATAAAAAAGCTTTCAAATCCTACATTTAAATCCTTTTTTATTTGGGGAAGATTACAAATCCTCACTTTAAATCAATTAAATTAAATTAATCTCTTACTGCAGCAGTACTGGATGCCTCCATAGGAACCAAAGAGAGAGAATTATGCAAGTGGCTATTGCCCTGGTGCTCAGATAGCAGCAGATGCCTAAAGCTGAGCTTCAGGCAAGGCCCTGAATAAAAGGCTCTCACGCTGCCAAAGTGGAGGAGGTGAGGAGGACAGGTGTGAAGGAGTGAGGATGATCTGAGTGTGTTAGAGGAAGGAGGAGGTGAACAAAGACAGAGAAAGAGTGAGAAAGAACAAGGGAGATGTACTGAGAGAGAGAAGCGGGAGCGGGGGAAGAGGGAGGAGGGACAGATTGTTTTCCTGGTCACTCCACCTCTCTGCTATCCGCACTGAACACAAATATCATTCATTAACAGTAATCTGCCATTTTAACACTGATGTATGGTCCCTAAACGCGGAGCCACTGGTTCACGTCCCCGGCTATAAAACACGGGGACAGTTTAAATACGGACCTGCTGGGCCGGGGATGACTGGCTATCCGTCTCGCTCGTGCCCCCCTCTCCTCTCCCCTTTCCTCCCCTCCCCTCCACTCCTTTCATCCCTCTCAATCCCCCCCTCCAGCGGAACCATGCTGAGATCAGGTGCCGCGCCATCGCACCACAAATGAACACATTTCCAGCAGGCCGGCGCTTCTGATGGCTGTATGATTCCTGACAGGTCAACAGTGAGAGGCACACA
The DNA here is from genome assembly GCA_037577145.1 of Brachypetersius gabonensis. Lineage (NCBI taxonomy): Eukaryota > Metazoa > Chordata > Actinopteri > Characiformes > Alestidae > Brachypetersius > Brachypetersius gabonensis. The sequence continues at coordinate 91,392 of JBBJLR010000080.1, read as the reverse complement.
AACACACACACACACAGAGAAATATAGAGAAAGAAAGAGAGAGAGAGAGAGAGAGAGAGAGAGAGAGAGAGAGAAAGAGCGAGGGGGCCCAGACATAGTGCAGTCTCACTTGTCCATACACATGTACACTAGAAGGCCTATAAAGACACAGCTAGTGTAATGACACTAATGATGTGGTCCTGCTAAATTTGCACACACTTGAAAACAAGAAGCACTTTCAGCTGGACAGCACCTGGACAGCTGTAGGACACCGGTTAGCAGTCCTGCTCCTGCACTCCTAAGAATGAAGGTTGCTAGTGGTTCTGGGCTATAGATTTGCTATACAACATAGAGTTTTAGTTCACAAGCTCTGCTTCAGATATAGAGTGAGGGGATATAAGACACGTTTTGCAGATATCCACTTCAGATTTACACACAGTACATTGACAATGGACAAGAAAGTTTGTATATCATATGCTTAAAATCCTAGGTTTAGAAAATGAACTTACAGCAAAGTATTAGGGCACTACACTAAATATATAAACATGCATAAATGGTAAAAGTAAACTGATGTCAGCATAAAAGATGCTGTCATTGGTTGGGATTATTATAAACTACAAGAAGCAGTCGTGGTGAAGGCGAAGGAGTTTTTAAAGATAATTAAACATGCCTGTCAGTAGAACTGGTTTGATAATATAAATGTGGAAAGTTCATTCAAAAAGGAAAGGTGTGCAAGATTTATCTCGTTAATAATAAGGAAGAAAAGTGAGAACATTAAGCGATGAATAAAACCGTAATCATCTAAGGTTGCTACACACTTGCAAAAAACAGATGCGTGTCAATAATTTCTACACAAATTTGTAGAATCTGTGGAATCTTCTGGCACCTTTATTATCGATAATGTCAAGTTTACCATACCATCTTTGCACATCTAAGTAATAATCACTTAATAAGTCAAAGTGGGTTGAGGACCACTGCAGCAAAACCATCAAGACCAGCCACAGTTCCTCTGTTTAACCAAGGCTAGCCTCCTCATGTTTAATACCACACAACCAAATAGGGCTAGCACACAGTTATTTCTGCAGGCAAATAAATATTTCTGCACCAGGCCCTTCCCCAGCAGGGCCGAGCTATTAAAGAGATTGTGTTAGAGCCCGGCGTGCTGGAGAAAGACAGCTGCACAGCCACATTTATGTGCCAATGGGCCACGACACGCCATTCTAATAGCCAAAGTCATTTGGAAGGAGAGCCTGGGTAATTTGAGAATGGGCATCGGTGGGCTGACCCCTCTTCCCTCTCATTTGGATGCTGCCATTTTTGTTTGGGGGCCCGGGATCGGGGGGGTCGTTTGTCCTCATTAGACTGCCTGAGAGAGGTAGCAGCAGTGTCCAACACAAGCAGATAACACGACCTGAGGAAGTGGCAAGAATCAATCTACTGTCAGTGTGACGAGGAGGCGGCCAGGAAAGATGGCCACTGTAAAGGAAAGAGTGAAGGTGGTGGAAGGGAGGAGGGGGGCTGCTGGAAAAGAAGAACACAGTATTCTGGACGCACTGTAACGCTTCAGCTAGAGCAACAGCTTCAATACAATTTTCCCTTTTCTTAAATGGAGTCAGCCAGCTTTGCCATGTCATACAGCCTTGCCACATTAGTAGCTCTGACGCAAAGGAAAGTGTAGACACTAAACATGTCTGGTCTGATCTGATTTGAGATTTAGAGGAAAGCTGTGCAAATTTTATATTTCTAATCATCACTTTAAGAAGAATAAGAAGCTACTGAGAAGCATTGCAGAGCACTCTTATCGTCATCATGCAGTCATTTCTGTGGTTATTATCAGTGACTGTTAAAGTGTTTCTCCATCTATGGTCGTGTTAGAATATGGACACACACACACACACACACACACACACACACACATATACACAAACGCACAGTGACAACTGACAACATCCTGAGTTAAACAGCATTGGTGACCATTCAGACACCAAAATTGGTCTCCTCCTCCTCCACTAAGATTCATTCCCCTTAAGAAAATGAACCAGCGCCAGTGCGCTTTGAAATTTATGAAAATTGTGTTTCTAATATTCCTCCTGCCTGGCTGATAACGGCTTTATTAAATCAATTGGGGAAGATTACACTGGATAAAAAAATCAATGCCGGCCCATAATTGCATATTATAAAGTTATTTTCTGCATTGATATTGATAATATGTATGTTTACATTTGGTGTGATTAAAATCAATGTAGCAAAGTGAGTTATGACATCTTCCTCCTTGATGAGGAACATTTATGGAGCATGGCTAATAGGATTGTTGATGTGCCACTTGGATTGCCATCATCCATCTCTATAGAGAAGGCTTCCGGGCCCAGAGAATGTAGCTCTTGATCTGATCTCTATCTTTCTCTCTCTCCTTTCTCCCCAACCTTTGGTACAAACACAAAATCTGAGCTTAATCGATGTGCTCCAAATTCACATATAGGCATCACAGAATTCCGTGTTTGTTGTAATTGTTTACTGTTGGTTTCTGCACGTCACTGTGCATCGATATTTCAAATAAGATTAACAAATTAATCTTTTCCCCATAACACCAAATGCTGTTGCACTATTTGTCACATCAAGAGGCAATTTCATTGGGAGCCTAAAAATGCACCAAAGCAAAAAACGTAGCGCACAAAGTGCATTATCGTTTCATGCCAAGTAGACGATTTTATAAATATCCCAATTTAATCTAGTAAATTTCCCTGTTTGTACATTTCACTCTGATTCAATCTTCTATTAGAGCTCAGCTCCCTCTCCAGTGCTTTGGCCCATCACCCAAATGAGACTGTGCCACTCTGAAGGATAGGCGCTCTTCTCCCCAATTGTTTTTTCACCCCTCCCTAAATAGCTGTGTCACTTTACACCACCACCCAGCGTCAGCTCCACTGCTGGTCGGCACCTATGACGGCTCTTCTCCTAATTGTGTTATGGGGCTCTTTGGATGATGCGTTTTACTTTGGGATGCAATGTTTTCTGCATGTTTCCCCCGTATCAGGTACCACTCCTGCAACTTGTGTGTGTAATCAGATCCACCTCAGGGAAACCACTACAGTTCAACAGAACACTCCATAAGGACACACAAACACACACTGCTGTCTGAAATAACAGACATCATGGCATATAAAACATTGCATATTTTTATGTATTATAACCCTAGTTCTATAAATTCTTTTGAAAACAATGAATATATGACACCTAGCTTATCATTACTTTAACTCCTATTCCACTATTTTTCCTTGCTTTCATGACTACAGACTGACATCACTTTCATTAGTAGTTACTTTCATTCATTGGTGAATCTTTCAGAGTAGACACAGAATAAACAACTCAGAGATGAATGAAGATGAATCCGTGAATAATAGGCCTGCAGTGTAAAGCATTAAACATTGTTTGAAATGAGGAAATCTTCTTATAAACGGTAATTACTAGTAAAATGTCTGGAAGATGCTGACTATGGATTCTTTTATCTTCTCTAACAGAACATTTGCATGTGCAATGGGCGCGTCTTAAATTAATAAGGTGATCGAGCCTTTTCTGTTGCTGCTCCACGGCGATGGAATAGTCTGCCTGATGATATAAAGTGTGCTTTCAGTGTTTCTGTTTTTAACTCTAAACCTAAGATGTTTTTATTTGCACAGGATTTTTTTTACTCTTAATTCGTATTTTTAATTATGTTTCATAATTTATATTCAAAATGTGTCAATAGTAAGTGTTGATGCTTCTTTTTTATTCTCTTTTATATTTCAATTTTCTTCTATATATGTACAGCTCTGAAAGCTGTTTAAAATATGCGTTATATTAACAAAAACTGACTTACTTACTTTAAACTCCATGTTGGTCAATTAGAAAATCAGGCCAAAGAACCGCAGTGTGTCACTGGTTTGGATTAAGGCAAAAGCTTTTTCCTTTTGCCGTGAAAATATTTAGATTCTTAAGAACACAGGCTTGTCCTTTAGTTAAAATGCATAGAGCTTACCATTCCAATGGTAGAACATCGAAGCCTGGGTTGGTGTGCGGTGGGGCCCTTGCTGCAGTCCACCGGTGAAGCTTTAACTTTAATTAAAAGTTTCTTCCCTGTAGGTGACCTACATCCTCTGCCAAGGTGAGGGAGTGTCAAGGAAAGCGACGGAACTGATTGCTGAAAAAAAGGCAAAAGGAGGAAAGAGGGAGCAGAAAAGAAAAATGCGAGCTTTAAGGGGAGCCACACTTCACTGGTTTGACACCGGTGTGCAGAACTCTTTCAGAAAGAAGAATCTGTCCTCCCATTATTTCCACTCACCCTTCAGCACACCACCGTTCCTTTCATCTAATTACTAAATGCAAAAAGTCACCTATAACTCCGTGCTGGATCCAATAAAATGAATGTATATTGTTTGGATTGTTATTCATATTAATATAATAATGAAATGAATTATAAATTAACCTATTATATATATATATACGTATAGATAATATGGATAAGATATACAAATATACAAAAGCACAACAGTACAATAATTTACAGGACAACATATTGTCTTGTTTATTAGTGTAAGGGAATAAAATATAACACTGTATTTTAGCAGCAGAGTTCAATAAATGCAAAGACTAAGGCATACAATAAAAAAATGCTAATGTATTATACGCATACACAGATACATATATACATATCAATCAGCTACAGCATTAAAACTACTGACAAGTGCAGTGAGTAACATTGATTATCTTGTTACAATGGCAAAGGGTGGGATATATTAGGGAGGAACTGCTTAGTCTTGAAGTTGATCTGCTGGAAATGAGGACCTGAGCGACTTTGACAGGAGCCAAATTGAAATAGCTAGACACCTGGCTTAGAGCATCACTAAAACGGCAAGCCTTCGTACCTACCAAAGGGGGTCCAAAGAAGGATAACAAATGGGCTGGCAAAAGGGTCATGGGCTCCAGAGGGTCACTGATGCAAGTAGGGAGCGAAGGCTAGCTCGTCTGGTCTGATCCCACAGATCAGCTACTGTAGCACAAATGTCTGAAAAACGTTTTGTGGCTATGATCAAAAGCATATGGGGCTGCATAAGCACCAGCCAGTCAAGTAGACTGGAGCAGGACAGTGTGGTACCACTTGCCTAAACAGCTTGCAGAAGTTCATCCCTTCTTGGCAACGGTATTCCCTAATAGCAGGGACCTCTTTTAGCAGGATAAGGCTTCTTGTCACACTGCAAACACTGTTTAGGAATGATTTGAGGAACATGACAAAGAGTGTTGACTACTTACAGATCTCAATCCAGTCAAGCATCTGTGTGATGTGTTGGACAAACTAGTTCAGACGTTAGAATAGGAGAATGAAGGAATGCACTTCGGAAAATGGTAATGTTCATTATTCTTTATTTGCTGAATTTCCAACATTGAAATGGTTTCCTGTGCAAAAGACACATTTTATGCTTTTCTTTTTTTCCAGTAATTTATAAAATAAAAACTGCAGTTTTTATTTTGAAAAAATGCAGATGTGTAAGTACACTTATTAATATTCATGTTTATTCTCTGTAGAGGATTTGCACTTATTTAAAAAATATATATCTAATCTAAATATCACTTGATAGAGACTATTCAAATCCTTGCACACAATGGATATACTTGCTGTTGGAACAAAATCTCTCCATCTCTATTTAAATTGGACTTTATTTAATTATTCCCATCATTTTTATATATATTTTATAACATTTACATGTAATCAGGCAGCAGCAGGAAAAGAGAGGGAAACTGGAGAGAGGAGGTGCGAAGATCCTCTATTTCACTTGGAGAGAGAGTGTGTGTGTGTGCGTGTCTGAGTGTGTGTGTGTGCGTGTGCACATGTGTATGCGTCTGAGGCAGCCTCCCAGCTGAGCCCTGCTGCGCGCGCGACTTTATCTGCGTTCAATCACGCTGGTGAGGGAGCAGGCCAGATCGTTGGCCACCCCGGGCTGGCGGACAGTGAAATATGGCCACAATTAGCCCTGGACACAGTTCAATGATGATAAAGAGCATTCGCACCTTTTAGACCATGATTAAAAGGCCTGCCCACCACTCGCCCACTGATAGAGAGAACTAATTCCACATTATTATTATTATCATTACCAGCGTCTTGATTATAATGCACTCACCCATCTTTCCTTGCACTCATCTGCCTCCCTCTCTCTCTCCCTATCTCTCTCTATCTCTCTCTCTCTATCTCTCTCTCGCTCTCTCACTCGCTCCTAAGCCACAGATAGACGCTGGGGCCCCTTCTTTATCATTTGCACATCAGTGGCTGTGCATTGCTCCCCTGTCCGCCTCATTTATTTGGACTCTCTCTCCTCGCGTATACCTTCGCTACGCCATCTTTATTCCTGTCATTCAGTGTGCATGCAAGCTGGCCCATCTGCCTCCGCAGCCACTTCTCCTGCAGCAAACAAACAGGGGGCTCCTGTACAGAATATTACACAGGCAGGCCCCATCAGCAACAGCCCTCAAATGTCACCCCCCATAGAAATAATCCTCCAGCAGCAGCAGTGAAACAGATACACAATCACACACCCCTGCCAAAAAACATGCGGCAGGTAGAGGGGAAGAACGGGGCGGGGGGGTAGAGGTGAGTCGCTCCTTAGCCGAAAAGAGTTGATAAATGGAGGGGCCATAATGAAATGGAGACATCAAGGTGCATGAAAAGGAGAGAGAGAGAGAGAGAGAGAGAGAGAGAGAGAGAGAGAGAGAGAGAGAGAGCAACACCCCTACAAAAACAGAGCTGTCTTCATAAACAAAAGAAAGAACAAGAGAGGGGAGAGAGAGAGAGAGAGAGAGAGAGAGAGAGAGAGAGAGAGAGCAAGAGGAGCAGAGAGGAATAAGAAGGATCGCCTTTCGTCTGTGTTCCATCAAGGGAGAAATTACACATTTACTAAGGTTTTTTCTTAGCACGACGGCCCCCATAGATCAAACCACTGGATGTACGAGCCAATTTTCAACATGAAATATAGACACCAGGAATCAATTTCACCTGTGTTCTCCACCCTCACCCCCCACCACCACCTTCCCTCTCCGCACACCAGCAGCCGCTGCTCTTTTAGCCCCGAGGATCAGGCCATGCTTTATGGCTTCCCCCTTACCCATATACTGTCCCATATACCTTTATTGCAAATGTCGCATGCATGTGAGATATAAGTATATTAAACAGACTTATTTAAATAAATCACACCCACCTCAGTCTATAATTGAGTCGGAGATTCTGCCTCGGCGAAAGCGCTCGGGCCCTGACAAGGGAGATCAGAGTCATCTGTCAGAGGCTTATCGGACATTATCAAAGAAACGCATGGACTAAGAATGTGAGATGAATAATATTTTTTTAATTGAAACATTTTAAACTAAATAAATTCCAGTCGAATTATGATAAACTCGTCAGGTAATGCACTGTGAAAAAGAGGAATAAGGATGAAGTGTTCTTGAGGTTTGAATGCTTTTATTCATCTTACATATTCATTTTGCGCTGCATCTTTAAAAATTAAAAACAGTTACATTTTATTACCCCATCAAATCTGTTCTTTTAGCCAGTTGTATTTACACAGCGCGCGTTTTGAGGTGGAATTCAGCTGCATCAACAGTGACCCTAATAAGGATGAAAAACAAGTAAAAGCTTGTCAGTGGATCTAATGTGTGTCCAACTCTCAGAGACCAGGACATGAGTCACCGGCCCGTTTCCTTTCTGAGCAGGAACACAGCTGTATGATGTGTTCAGTGTGACAAGAGCTGACCCCTGACACACAAACCTTGAGGACATGATGCCAGGAGTCTAACATGCAAACAGAGCACGAATCCTTTAAAACTGGCAGTTCATAGATGCCCCGAGACTGGAAGAGACAGAACAATGGGATACATTTATTCCTACATGCAGATAACTATCAGAAAGAAAGAAAGAAAGAAAGAAAGAAAGAAAGAAAGAAAGAAAGAACAAAAGATTTAAAGAAAGAAAAGTGTACAGTCATCTCAGACATCCAACTTAAAGAAAGAAAAAAGAAAGGCACAGGATAAACACCGGAAAGTGAAGCCAAACAAAACAGAGAATCGAATAACTGGAACAAGGGAAAAATATGAACAAACACAGACAACAAAAATAAACAAGTGAAATAAAAAAAAAAAGCAAACACAGAAAAGGAAGAATTAAACACCTGAAATAAAGTAAGGAAGAAGGAAACAAAGAAAATAGAGGATCCAACATCTGAAATAAAGAAAGGTAGAAGGAAATAAAGAAAATTGAAAAAGGAAATAAACAAAAAAAGGACTCACATAACAAGAAGAAAGGCCTGATAAAGAAAAAAACTAACAAAAAGACAGGAATGAGTAAAGAGGCAGCTGCTGCACTTCATTCGTCCTGCAGGCGGGTGGTGTGATGTGTGTGTGTCTCGAGTCCTCCTGCAGTACAGACTAATCTATAGTGAAGTTCAGCTGCAGTTAGTGTGTGTGTGTGTGTGTGTGTGTGTGTGACAACGCAATTACTCCACGCGCAGACACGGGTGGGGGGGGTATGGG
>JBBJLR010000080.1:70078-82766 GCA_037577145.1 Brachypetersius gabonensis | reverse complement strand
GAGCAAATGTTATTCCGTCACTTTCGCTAAGTGCAAAACGTTAGCGTTCCGTTTAGGACAGCACTGACCCACAGCAGTGTGCACTACAGAAGGCAGTGCGCACTAAACCTCAGTGCACTGATGGTAGTGCGCCGTTTCGGACACAGGTTTAGTCCTGAGTACCCCAGCAGCTGGAACCTATACTATAGCTATTGCTTTGCTGGCGTACTCAGGATATCAAAATAAAAGTCCCACACATAACAAAACCTCAGCGCCCCCCTGTGGCCGCTAACCAGACGTCACATCTGGGATGAAACCTTCTCTTAAAAGAATTGTAAAATATTACTTTAGGCAGCAGATAGTGAATTCACAACCCTTTCATGTTGTACCTTATGTTGTAGCTTTTAGAGACATTAACCCTTTGAAAATCTGGTTCCCACCACAGTGAAAAACTTTACTTTAATTCTAAGAACTCTATCAACGCAGGATTTCACATCAAGTCCCTTTGACTGATTTTGTTCACATTTTAATGATTAAATTAAGCAGTAATTGTGGATCAGTGGAGTTTCCCTTTAAGTCAGTCAACAGTTTTAGCTGCTGAAGCCAACTTACAGACCAAGTATACATTATTGAAGGTGGGAGGCCTATAGTGATTCTTACACTCACGTGTTAATGAGTGATCCCACAGATTAAAGCAGAGCATGTTAAGACATCAGTTCTGGGCAGCTGAGAGAGAAAGTGATTACACTGCCTACAGTGGTTTTCTCTCCTGGATTTGATTAAGTTGGGCGCAGGGTTTGTTGACCGTCGCTCACTCTTTGAGTGGCCATTGGATTTTTGTGTCCCAGTGCTTGTGTGTGCATTTTTCTCCATATCTTCCGCATGCTTGCCGGGCCCTAATCAATAGGCATATTAATCATTTGGGAGAAGGTGGGGGGAGACGTGACAAACCAATTATTAATCTGCCCTGTCAAGTCCAATACAGTAATGAATTTACTAAAAATGGTCTTAACTTCATCCATTCATTAAGTGCTGATGGGTGGCAGACTTCACAATGTCACCGGATTTTCTCCGGTATTGACGCCAGGCCTGGCAGCTAATTTACAAGCCTGCCTTTCCGTGCACAGCTCCAGTCTGCCCTAATAAAATGGAGCTTGATAATCGTTAAGGGGCCTGTCGGACAGCTCTGTCTGCCAGTGCCCAGCCACCTCTGCACAACTCAAAGTCTACTGACATCCAAACCCTAACAAGAGTGTAACAGTATGTGTGTATGCGTGCATGTGTGGGTGTGGGTGTGTGGTGGATGCACGTGTGTCGATGCTTGCGTGTGACTCAGCTTGTGCAGTTGTTGAGCATGAGGCAGGATGAAGGAAGAGGAGGACAATGTCCCCACCCACACAAAGCACAACCTTTACACAGCCTCCCCCCAGCATGTTCCACAAACACCCACCCAGATCAGAACAGCTCCAGCCACCTGAGGGCGCTGCCTTCGTGCACTCATTTAACTCACTGCTGTGTCTTCATCAGCTTTTATTGATGACTGTTTTACGCCCCACTAAACCTACTATTGACTACAGACAGATCAAAGACGGATGATGCATCGAGAAATCATTTACTGGGACAACCTCGCTGCGGTAACTGCAATTAATGATCGGCCCATGAGCTGACGAGCTCCTGATTCATGTTACTAGCTGCCGGAGGAAATGCAGGCACTTTGCTGCTTTCGTCCACATCTGAGATTCCAAAAAAAAGCGCAGCCCCTCACTGCATCCCCCGATGCACAACAGTGCTGCGCGCTCAGCCTAAGATCATGTACTATTTATACACTTACTGTTGTGGAGTGGCGACCCTTCCCTCGGCCCCCCAACCCCAAATTTGCATACAAATGAAGTTCTAAATGGGCTCAATGACATAATTGACTTGCAATTAGAAATATTCCAGAGCTGGTCACTCTGCAGTGGACAGAGCAGCGACAAAATGAGGGGAAAAAGGCCTGTTTAGCATATTAATGAAGCTCATTAACTGCCACTTCACCAGGCTGACAAGAGAACTTATATATGCGATGGCCCCAACAGCTTAATTTGAAACGTGAGTTCCCCACTCTAATTGTTTTTGAGCATGTTTTTTTCCCCTTTTGATGGCTACGGAAACAGTAACGTTTTGTGGTCGAATGAATTTACACTGTGGACCATGTCTCATTTGCAACAGTGCAACATTTGCACTGTTCTTAAGACCAGTGGGATACAAATACAGCAAGCTCTGTTGAGCAAATCTTGATTTGTCGGTGCATCAAACGTGTTGATATTAGTAATTACAGGTTTTAGACACCATAGGCTTGATGTCGATGTTTCCAGTGAAAAGCAACTGGAAAACTAGTATTTCATAGCATTCATGTAGAAATTCTAAATCCTTTGTTGCAGTGTGGCTGAGGACAGAAGTTCACAGTTTAAAACACAAGTATTGATGGCAGCACAAGAGCTTGATGATATTTCATAAAATACCCGTCAGGAACCAGCTTAGTACCATTTATTACCCTTCGGGCAATCACCTTTTTTAAAAACTTGATTTGTGTTAAGAGAACAAAAACAATAAACCCAAAAGCTACCAGTTTATTAAAGAATGCCATTGTGTGAGAATAAAAAAGAAAAATCTTTTGCCTCAAAAGATTGCTACCACAACAACAAAAAAACATTTTGTCATGTGAAATGAATGGCAATCTGTTTGCAGAGTGTGGTACAGCTCTTTTGTTTCCCATCCTCAATACTGACTGGTCAGCTGTAAAAGTTGATGTTTTTAACTTAACCATGTGGTTTTAAAACACAAAACAGGTTGCCTATTCCAAAGGCTTGCCTTATGATTGCTGCTCCGGAGATAAAAGTGAAAGAAGACGGTCTAATACATGAAATACAGTGAACATTTTATTTCTAGTGGCCTGTCCTGCCTCAAACTTCTACATGAAGGGATTTCAACTTTTGTTTGTAGCCATGAAAGGCTTACACATTTCTAGTCATGTGCACTTTTTGACAACCTCTTTGCAGAGCACCTTCATTAGACACTCGGACACGAAAGTCTGTGGAAATGAGAAGCATACTGGACAGAGCGACTGCGCTCTTCCACGGCTAAAGCGCCTCCATTCCAAGGGCTGCAGAAAGGTGTGTGTCCAAGTGCACACTCCAGACGGTGAGTGATGGGCCAGTGCAGCTTCCCGCTGCCTGTGAGGCTGAGGAATGAAGCCTGGCTCTTTTGTTTGCAGGGTGCCTAATTATCCGCCGGTGCAGCTTTCTCTGAGTGTTTGTTTGTGGCCGGGCTGTGTGTGTTGGTGCGTGTGTGTATGTGTGTAGGGGCGGGTGTTATCGTGCAGACAGATTTAGCACCCCCATATTGTAAACACGGGCCCCAGTCGCTTCCCCCGGCTTGTTAACATCATCTGCGTCACTCAGCTCACCGTTACTGTCAGGGCCTGGCTGCGCCCGCCGCAATCAGCATTAACCATGTCAGCCTCCTAATGGGCCCGCCGTAAAAACTGGCTGACAGGCCAGCCAGCGTTGAGCTGCGCTCTGAGACAAACTGCCTTGCCTGCCTACGCCTGCCCACACACACACACACACACACACACACACACACACACACGGAAACACGCACGCACATTTTCACATACTGTAGATACATGCAGCCATAGACAACTAGCACTCCAGTTAGCTGAAAAATACACACACACACACACACACACACACACATACACACACACATACAGTGTCTCATCACTTCTAGCAGAGCCAGAGCCAGCAGAGCCACTAGTGTGTCGGAGCTTGCAGAATGGAATTATAATAACAATAACAGGGCCACCCAGATCCATTCTCCTGTCAACAAGTGGAAAACAGCCACTTGGTAACCACTGCTATTTCTAAGCTGCCATTTTCCAGCCTCGTTCAGTGACCCTCCGCTGGGCCTGTGGCTGCATTCTGGAAAACATTACTCTATCAAATCAATAAAGCTCTGGCTCTGCTGCCTTTTTTAAGGCGACCTTAATGCTATGCTCACAATAATTTTTCTCCAGACCATCAAGCTGCAACTCTGCCATAGTCACACTGAAGCCGGTATACAGTAACAACAGAAGCCAAAGAGCAGCATTTTACAATCACACCCTCAGCTTTGGTTAATCACCTCACACTTCACATAAAATAATGCACTAGGGATGTCACTCAAGGCAGGGCTCGCAATTCAAAAGGCACTGCAAACTGATAGTTACAGTCAAACATCTGTGAAATCTTATGCACCTATAAGGAAACCGAAATCCTGAAATCCAAAAAGTCTGCAAACGCCAACGCAGATACAATTTCACAGACATTTTATGTCTACCTGCAGCATACATTTTCATACACATCTATTAAGATACAGGTGGACATTAAGTAAAAAAAAACATTTAACATTTAATTTTTAGGATATCTACAATTAAAATTTCACATTCATTGTATATGTCCTACTTTATACTGTACGACTTTCCGTACAAACTAGATTTCCCACAATATCCAGACCTCCCCAAAATACAGAATGTCTAATCACAGCTTATCAGCTGCAACTGGGCTGGACAAATCTGACAAGTTTTCAGAAAAGGCATAATGTTGCACAGGATATTTTAAATTAAGGACCTTTATGGATGGGAAGTGAGGTGAAATTTTATTAATTTCTTAAAGGGAAGACACACTGTATATATACTTATATAGACAAGTATTTTTTTACTTTAAGGAGAAATATAAATAGAGCCTTTTTTATGTAATATGAGTAATAGTTTATTAAGGGTACCTCCGTTTCACTCTACTAGACTCCACTCCACTGAGAGGACAAAGGAAAATCAAATTTTGTCACGGCTTCGAATGCCTGATTATGGAGACTGGTCGCCTCTTGTTATTACAAAAAGTGTCTTCTACATGCCAGATGCCCACAATACAAGGTGACTTGTGAAGTACACATTTTACTTATTAGGTCTTTCTCCATATGGAACGTTCGGAGGATCAAATCAGGCAAAGTGCCTCTCCCCAAGCTCAGGTAAAATGATCTCTCATGAGACTTGAACTTGCAAATGCCAGGTCACGCATACATAAAGTATATATTAATACTGATTTGCCATTTTAGGAGTGACTATGATCTAATAGGAAACTAATATAAGCCATAAAGGTATATTACTGTGGTAAAAAATAATTACAACCATGCATATCTTCAAGGAAAATAAAGTAGAAACAATATCTAATAATAATGTAAGGGTTATAGCTTTTAGGGAAAAAGTGAAAACAAATCAAGCTGAATACATAATCTTATATGGTCAGTTTTATATACATTCTTAAACACATGTCCCCAAAGGATTCTTCAAGTGGTTTCTTTAACAATATACTGTATATGTGAGTGTGCAGACTACCACTTTAAGATTTGTTTCCTAGAACAATTTTGGAATTTTAAGAATGCTCTCATGGGTCTTTTTTTTCAGAAAGTTCTTTCGAAAATTTTAAATGTTTTTTATATGAAAATAACTTTATTTTTAAGATTATATTAAGGTGTAAGTGTAAGTGCATTTAGGTTCATTTTCCTATATCCTCCAAAGAATAATGAATAATGTACTAAGCACTCTACATCTCTATTTCTACATCTGTGGACCCGCAGAATCTTATTCTTAGTCAATCACAGAATGAAGTTATACAAGACAAGAAAATTCTAAAAATAAAGCCTCTGAGGGCCATAAATTTGACCTTTAGACTGTCACATTGACTTCAGGATCCAACCAGCCTGTATTCTTCAGCAGATCAGTCAGGTTGAAGATGCTCTCACAGTATCATCAATCGAGAGAGAAAGAGAGAGACATCAGGAGAGGGAGGACGCACAAGCACGTCAGACGCTGGCCTTTGCGCAAACGGCTCTCGGGGCAGAAGGGCTAACTGCCTCTCTGTTCACGGCCGACGGGCGCTTTTTGGGCCGCCGCTCTGAGACGATGCTTCTCCAGGTAGACCGAAATGGCCATGGCGGCGAATGCGCTTGACCTTTCCCTCCCTGCTCTAATCTGATTGTGCCTCCTTTATGTAATCAGCCGCTAAAGGTCACTGGGCTATTTAACATGGGAACCCTTTAGCTATGGAATTTGCCTTGCAGTAAATTACCTTTATTATGTTTCGCTCGCATGTCGCCCATGCAAAAAGCTACTTAACTCCTTGGGGTGTCAAGAGTCCTACAAGCGATAACGTTAATGGTTAACAGCCTACTGAAGTCTGTCCCGCTGCAAGGTAAATCATGTGATGAATTGGTAAATGAGCGAAGTGATGGGGGAGATTTACTTGAGGAGCTTTCGGCGTGATGAAATTGAGCAGATGTAATGACTTCAGCCAAAGTACCTCTAACCATGACTGTGTGTGTTTACGTAGCATAATGTATCACAATTATGTGTCTAATCCTAATAAGATGTTTGATTTCAGCCTATGTGTTGAATCTCAAAGCTGGAACACAATGCCTTCAGAAAGCCTGAGGTGGGCAACTTGCTCTGCCCATTTTTGAAGACATCGGATCTTCAGCAAATATCAAATCCATACAAGTGAAACATTCAGAGGAATAGAATTCAATAAAATGTCACACTTGGTCTGACACTTTGCTTCAGGAGTAATATTAGACTGCCATAAAACTGGGATAAAAATCATGTGTCAGTTTAATTCTATTGTGTTTCCAGAAGATCAAGAGTGTAAGCATGTTGAAAAAGACCCCCAATGGTTTGTCAATACAGGAGATTTCAATCCTCCCACTCCCTTCAGCGCAACACTAGCCATTTGTTACCAGTTAATAAAACTGGTAGTTAGGCCTTGATCAAACAGATCCTATTGTTCAGGAAATCTGATTTCAGCAGGACATATTCTGGACACACAACAGCAGGCAGGTCAGATTTCATGCGTGTTTTTTCCAGGGGCAGTGGTTCTTGGCGTAAAAACGTGAGACAAGAAGTTGGTGCTGCAGGTTCATTTGTGTGCTGCAGTTTTACAGTGACCTTCGGTACAGTCTGTCTCATCAGCTTTGTGTTTTTTATGTCATGTTTTGGTTTTGTTATACGTGCTATCAAGCACAATACTGTGGTGAAACATAGCATGGCTGTTCTCCCAGTTATATTCTCTAGAGCATGGTACACATCAAGTTCTAAAATCTTGATCAGCCGACTTGTTTTGCCTCTGCTCAGTCCCCATATGTCAATGTGAGATATGAGGTCTACAGAATTGTTTGGACAAAATTCTCTTCCATTAGAAATACCTCGATGGTTAAAAAGATGGAGCAAAAAAGGCAAATGCAGTACATTCAAGTCCCTTTCACACACACACACTGCAACCATGAACTTTTCTAGACATTGGCAGAAGAGTGGCTGAATTTGAGAATGCAAATGCATGAATTAAAAACGGATATTAAACACAATGCTAAAACAAAGAAACCCAGCAAGACTGCAGCTTAGGTATGGGTGTTGGGTTGAATGGCTGAAACAAAAGTGCTAGATTTAAGCTATAAATGTAGTTTGTGCAATGTGAGTTCTATTAAACTGTCTAACTGCAGTAGCAGATACATTAAAAGCAACGTGGAAGAATAACATGCTAACCCCCATCCTGCCAGCCTGGATGCAATAGGAAAACTTATGAGTAAAAAGGGCAGAAAACTAAAAATAAAAACAAATTAAACTACTATGAACTCAAAAGTGGTTCTTAATCATTCTTAAACGAGTGGTGTGCGAAACCTGGTATTAGAACTAACCTAAGTGTGGCCTTATGAAGTGGCCATAAAAAAGTAAGAAGTTTCTTTAGAGTTCTGTCCTTCAAAATGTTCTGCATTTACTCTGATATTTCCTCCACAGCCTGTCCTCAAATGTTACTATGAAATGGGGAGCTCTTTAACCCACACACTGTAATCCAGCTCTGCTCTGAAAAAGGTCCAAATGAGATCATTCATGTCTGTTTGCTCTAAATGGGAAAGCATCGTTTTCTAATAGAATCATATTTCACTCGGACTAAAAGCTTCCTCAGGAACAATTAAAGATAACAGATGAACATTGCCTTATTCCAACAGATCCATCCGCATATGCGCCCATAACTCTAGTCCAATTGTAAAACTGCCTTGTTGCGAATGTGCTGCTACGTTTAATATGTTACTGTCCCATTCATTAATCAAGGGCTAATGAGATTGAAGCCTCACCGTTGACCAGGCCTGAGTTCTGCTTACTCAGAAATCTCTTTCATTTAAAATTCATCTATGGTTAAAAGGGAGCAGCAAAGAAAAGGCCAATGCAACACATTCAAACCTCTTTCACACATCCACTGCAGCCCTGGACTTTTCTACACATCACCTGGAGGAGCTGTATTTGAAAAATCATAAAATGGATGTTACACAGAATGAATACTTCCAAATCCTAGTACAAAATCTGTATAATGGCCAGTTGTGTCCATGTGTGAATACAGCAGTTAATTTGTAGAAGTATTCACAGTGAGCAAGGGAGTATGTTGACGATGCTTCATGCAACTGATGCAAACTAGAAGTAAGAAAATGTCTGACGGTGAAAAAGAGTGTCATTTACACAAAGCCACCAACAAAAGAGAGAAGAGGAACTTTTCTTGGTAAGGGCCAGCTCTTGCCTAAAAAGTTGATTTAGAAAAGCGATTTCCATTTGGTGACTGAAATGAAAACCTGCTACTGAGTGATACGTGTGTAAAAGCCTGATTCTCTTTACATGAGTTCATGTGTGAAAACAGCTTCAGATATTTGCACACTGGGTTCAGTTCAAGCAAACAGCAACATTTTTAAGTACTCTACTATACCAGCTTTTGTGCACATTCTAGCACTTCATTTGGCAGAATTTATGCACTCCATAACATCGATAAATCTCTGATTATGCAGTTACAATATTTAGATATCCATACTTATAAATCATACATAATAAGAAGCACAAAATAAAGCAACAAGCCTAGAGCATCTGACCAGGTAATGTGGAACAACAGTCTCTACAACCTGTTTTTTTTTCTGCAGGAGTTAAATATTTGTTTTAAGTCCATTCTTTTCATTTGGACAATTGAAACAATGAACTAAAAATAGGTGCAAACAAACCAGCAAATTCTGAGGAACTACGGTAAGGTCCTCTGGGGCTTCTCACTGCATAATTCCTTTTACTAAATCTAATTAAACAGAGGAAAACCAAGTCTGTGATATAATTCACAATGAGACAAGTGGTGCAAATTAGCATTAAAATGATAATCCTCCCTATTTGGGTGTTTCATCTTGGGCAATTTTTTTGAAGGATTTCCTAGAGCAGTCTTAGACACAGTGGGTGCAAGCTTAAGACAAATAGCATGCTTAGGCTAAACCACTTATATATAGGTTACCCACCACTTTGGCATATCAGACCTGGAACAACAGTGCTTTAGTAATAAAGAGAAAAGAAATAAGTAAATATGGGTTCCAATCTGCAGCTCTGGGGTTCCTGACCCCATTTCTCCGTGGCATTATCCATTGCCCCTTACAGCATGGTCAGTGAAGGGAAAGAAACCCAAAGCTGCGGGGCGAACGGACTGCCTTCTCTCTGCACCCTGTCCAAGGCGAAGACTCCATCCATTTTCTGACAGTTTGCAGTTTGAGCGCGTTCCTTAGGCTCCTATGAAAAATGGCTTTGGCAAAAGGGTCTTACAGAAATGTCAGTGCTGAAACAATTCAAAGGATTTGAAGGAGGGTGCAAACCTCAAAATGGCCACTTGGAAGAGGTTTAATGGGATGGACACCTCCTCTTGGCCAGGGGTCAGGTAAATACTGCACAAATCAAGAAGAGAATATCTGGTTTCTATTATTTAAATGACATTGTGCAGGGGATGGAATTGCTCTGGCACAGGCGAATGGAGAGCGGCAAGAGGGAGATGATTTAATGTAATGGGAGGAATAAAGCATCATTAGTGCAAATTAACTTTTGTCAGCTGAGGTGATCTTGTTGGGTACTAATGCCATTGGCAGCCGCTGAAGGTGGCAATTTATGCAAGACGGGGGTAGGGTGAAGTGAAGTGCACCTCGCCATGCATTTGCCTCCCAGTGGCAGGTAGGTCACAGCCGCCACTGTGAGTTTTGTCTCCTGGAGTTTGAGCAGTGCCAAGACGAGGGATGCCCATGTTTAATTCATGCCATTTTGTGTTTAAATCGAGGCCAGGAATGGGCCGCAGTCCATTAATTAGTACCGAACGGCCATTCAAAACAAGATCGGCCTTGTATAGGTCGCCCATTCCGCTAATTCAAGAGGGAAACACATTTCCCTTGAGCACCTGCTGGGTGGTTTCAAGACTAAGGTTTAATAGTGAATTCATCTCTATCAATTTATACGTATACTGAAGAGCAAATTCAACTCGAGGTATCTACATAAAAATACAAATGATGTTTCTTAGCTGTGTACTACTGAAACTCCTTCACACTGCGGGATTTACTAGACTGAATTAAGTACTTAAATTGTACACAGTCAAATCTAATTTAACGAAACTGAACTTAACTTAATTGGGGACAAACCTATGGTATTAAGATGTATTACATTTATCAGCACTCTCAGCAGTTTTGTTGGTTCTTGCTGATTATCTCTTTATCAGTTCTCTTCACATAAAGGCTGTAATGTTAA
Organism: Brachypetersius gabonensis; assembly: GCA_037577145.1. Classification (NCBI taxonomy): domain Eukaryota; kingdom Metazoa; phylum Chordata; class Actinopteri; order Characiformes; family Alestidae; genus Brachypetersius; species Brachypetersius gabonensis. The sequence continues at coordinate 72,139 of JBBJLR010000080.1, read as the reverse complement.
TCATAATACTTCGATCTGGAAGCAATTTACATGTTCTTGTATAGAAACTTTGATGAAGTTTTGACCAGCATTGTTGTTATACTGCATTCACATCAATGATTATCGCTTGCAGTCAGTATCACTGATTCCAGTGTATCAACATCCAAGCAGTCGTCTGCCAACTCAGAGGCTGGATTTTGGAGTCAGAACTACTGGGTTTAAATAGTTGGTTTTTGCCCCTGTCCTTCCTGTTGCATGGGAACTTCTGAAGAGAGTGTTTCATACAATGAGCTGCAGACACAATGCAAACAACATCCGTGTCCTGATTGTGTAGATACATCTCAATCAACTCTGTCCAACTTTTCTTGATGTAGCTTAATCGGTGGCATCTGTGTCAACCAGACCAATGTAAATTCACCCTGAAAATGCACAGCTGAGTACTGACAACTAGGCGTATAAAACAGGCATTTCAAGCCACAGAGAAGAAATACTTGTTGTTTAATTATTGAAATGTGTCAAATCTATAAATGAATAGATTACAGGCTGATTTCATTAGCCAGGCATAAATATCAAATGTAAAAAACTGCAACCAACACAAAAACCTTCCAGCAAACTGAAGTGATGACTAACAGGGTTGAGTTCTTTTACAGTATAATTTAATCCAATGCAAAAAGATCCAGTTAAACCAATGCCCAAATTTAGTTCTATACTTAAAATCTTTTTTATTGTTTTTAAACACAAGTTAAACAAATGCAGAAAAGTAAAAATCAGTTTGATTTAATTTCAGTTTTAAATTTCACTTTTAATTACCAAACATGAGGCGGCCAGTTTCCCAAGTTAGCGTATATTAGTGTATATTATACAGTAATTAGGTGATCTGTGTCAATATGCAGTGCAAAAATGTATTGTTACTGACTGTGTTAATGGTATGTTTATAAAATAAGTAAAAATGTTCTTTACTTAATGAAAGTTATATAATGAAATGCATGATAATGTCACAGGATTTTATTCCAAGTAATGTTGAATCCTTTCAAATTGATAATTTGTTATGAAATATTCAGACAATATGGAGGGCATCTACTTCAGAATAATACGCTAACTGTTAAATATGCCTACACAGCTATGATAAATCAAGAGGGGTTATTCAGTGAAGTGCTCTGAGGTCCATTACTGAATGACGTGCTAAATGTCTATTACTGCATACTTTATTGCACCTAATCAAAAGACACTGTAGACACCTCAGTCAAAGCACCAGCTGGTAGCCCTCTGGGTGTCTTCAATAGAGAAACCACCAAGTGCAGCTTCATTTTGTGTGGATGAAGATTTAACAACAATGGTGCCATTTTAGTGTGAGCTTCCGATGTAGAGAAAAGAAAACATCTGGCTGGTTTGGAAGCAAAAATGTCAAAGTGTCCTTGAAAGCTTACAGAAAGACGTCACATAGCAGATAAGAGTTTAATAAACTAAAACAACTGACCACAGAAAGTGGTGTGAAAGTACAGAAAGTATTGGGCTATATGATTATATTGGGCTATAATTCCTAGGATTAATAAAATATTTATTTATACTCAGTGTATGAGACATTGCAGTATTATATATACAAAAAATATCAGTGAGTGGGCACAGCCATCCCAATGACTTTGTGTTATCACAAAAATGTGTAATTGGTTCATGTTTACTAGTCTTAATTGTTTGGTCTGCTTAATAAAGTTACTGGGTAGGGCATTAGCGACTCCAGATTTCTTTAAGTCGACTAATCCGTCAGCGAAGTCGAGCCTACTAGTCGTTTGATGACATCATCACACACGCAGTAGAGGAACAAAGGTGTCCAACACTGAGCAACTTTTATTAAATGTTCTCTGTAACATTAACAGTCAACAGGACAATTAAACAAAACTAAAGCTAATGCTTTGAATTTTCTGGTAAATTTAAGTGTAGAACTGAGAGTGGAACAGTTTAAGTGTAGAACTGAGAGTAGAACAGTTTAAGTGTAGAACTGAGAGTAGAACAGTTGAAGTGTAGAACTGAGAGTGGAACAGTTGAAGTGTAGAACTGAGAGTGGAACAGTTGAAGTGTAGAACT
>JBBJLR010000080.1:54616-69978 GCA_037577145.1 Brachypetersius gabonensis | reverse complement strand
GAGCGCCGGTTCTGTTACTGTACTTTAACACCGACTTGCAGGTTCTGCAGGTCTCCGTGCTGTTTGTGTTCTAGAGTAAAGGAACTCCACACATGTGATGTGTGTCTGTCTTCTCTATTCTTGTGTATTCTATATTCTTCTCTAGTCAGTGTAAGCCAATCAGAGGCAGATATTGCATTGTGTACACAAGCGCGCACAGAGAGAGAGGAATAAAATACACGACTAGTCGACGTCTCTCAGGGGGCATCGATGCCACTGAAGTCGACTAGTTGACTTTTTTGTTAATGCCCTATTACTGTGTTAATGCCCTATAATGGTTAAAACAATGTTCTGTAACTGTGTTTTTGCTTTACATTAATATCATTAGAGAGACTACCAGTGTTATCTATTCAGCAAAAATGTTAAAGCAGCACAATGTTAAAGATGACTGCTCTATCATCAGTGGTTTTCTAATTGAAAAGCATGTGTCACTCACTGTCTTGCACACAAAGACTTTGGCCAGGTATGACATTTCTAATAGCTTACTCCAAACAGTTAGTCTTCAGGCTGGTAAAACACAGCTTTGCAACAAAGAGTCTAAATCAGTGGTTCCCAAAATCAGTGTTTTTTTCCTTGAAGCCCCCCTTGCCTGTGTCCAAGACAAGCCGGGCCCCACCCCAACCCCAACCCCAACTCCTACCCGCATAGACACACAAAAATAATGAAGTGATTAATTACACACTTTTATTTGCAAAAAATAAACAGTGGTTGTAGGTTTTTATACTCTTACACACACACCCTTTTACATTTCTCAGACATTGGGATTGTATGAATTTAATGTTTTTATGAATATAATTTCAGTGCAGACAAAATTGTGCGCATGGTCTAGAACAGTGGTTCCCAACCTTTTGTCCTTGAACCCCCCTTGCCTAAACAGCAGTTGTAGGTTTTTGTTCTTATACTCTTATGCACACACACACACTCACACACACACACACACACACACAAGCTTTTACATTTCGCATACATTCAGATTTTATGAAATTATTGTCAACAATTATAATATTGGTGACCTCAGTACAGAAAAAATTGTGCAAACAAAACCCCCTGCGATCTCTCGCACCTCCCTAAGGGAGTCCCTAAGGGAGTCCCCAGGTTGGGAACCACTGGTCTAGAATAATGTTTAGGTAGGTGGTGCATGTCAAATTAACTTACACATGAACTCCACAACCCACAGCTGCATTACCAGCAGATGCATTACACTGCATCTTGTCTTGTGGTGGCGCAGCTGGTGGCCTAGTGGTTAGGGTGTTGCCCCTGCAATCAGAAGGTTGTGGGTTCAAATCCCAACCCTTGCTATTGCCATCACTGCCACGTTCCGACACACTGCTCACCCTGCTTCAACAGGTGAATGGGTTAAATGCCAAGAATTTCACGTTATTCACACTGTATGCTGTGGCGTGTTCACATGGGATTTTACGTTATTTCCAGCTACCCCTCTCCCAGCTGCCGTCTTGTCCCCAGGCAAACGTTCTTTTTAAACTTACTAATTATGGCCAAACGCAAAGCATGTATCTAAAAATCTGATTTTGTAAAAAAGTGATGTGATGGTCAAAGTGTAACAAAATTTCAAATTCAGAAATAGTAATATTTATAAGGTAACAACAAAATAAAAGGTGTAGGCTGTTTGGCAAACTTGCTAAAGCTTGTTAAACTTTAGGATGTTAATAACAGGAAAACGTGTGGCGTAAAGTAAAAGGTGACAAAGCCAAACTTGAAAAGCCTACAAAAAGTCTCATCAAGCTAATTCAGCATATTAACATTTTGATTTCTGCTTGCTAAATGCAGACGATCGAGGACATAAATAACAAACTTTAACTGCAACCTCATTTAAACATGGAAGAATTTCACAAGTAATATGAACATTTAATTCTGGCACATAAATGTAAATAATGTAGCAACAATGTCCACTGGGTACCAACTACCTTAGATTGTAATTAATTTTGCAGGTAGCAATAAACGTAATGAACTATTGTTCAATTAAAAGGAAAAAGATTAGCAGTAAGTTTTTGAAATGACCAATCTGACAGAATCCTGCTTTCTCACAGGATCTGGGCCAAATCGATCCAGCCGCATGTCATCATCATTCTGAAGATGAAGTGCGGTTCGGCCCTTTTTTAATTAGTCAGCGTATCTTGCCAAGAAATTGCTCATTACCTCACAAGCTAGAGACACATTCGCTTATTCTCCTGAACATCACATTTATTTTGTGCAGTCATTCACCCTCAGATGAACAGTGGTGGGGTGGTGAGGCAGAAGCAGCACTTCTGCTTGTACTTCATGTACTTCATTACGAATGCTTTTTTTCAGAAGGTGGGAAAGTAGTTATTGTTATATTTTATTATTTTACATATTATTATGTTTGTTTATTGTTTTATTGTTCTTGGAAGGTGTCCTTGAGTGCCTTGAATTATTATTATAATAATGATTATTATTATTATTATTATTATTATTATTATTATTATTATTATTATTATTATTCATGGCAATTTACCTCAATAATGCAAAAAAGGTATATACATGGTCTTCATATGATTGCATTCGTACAGTGGTTAGATTAGTCCTAAGCTGATACACACTTGTCAGCACTGTAAAGTTTCACAGAAAGAATATTTCTGCTTCTAATGGCACTACATTGCCTGTATTTTAACAATAACTACCTTTTCCTTATTTGAGTCCATATCTACTGTAGAGTACCCCTCAATGACTGCTACACATTGGAAAAGAAACTTGTCCAGTGAAAAAGACACTGTTTATAGGCCACACTCCCGCGAACAGTTCAGTTATGAGTCTCCAGTGTATTTCATGTGCTTCTGTGTGTGTCCTTGTATTTAGCTTATAGCATGGACCAAACACTGGTAATGAAAAGTATGACAGTTTTATCACTATGGGGACATTTGGCCAAAAGAATGACTTAAAATACAGATTTTATTTGGCAAGCAAAAAGATGTTTACCTTTGAGTTAAGCTTAAGCTACGACCAGGTCTGGCCAAAAATGAGAAGTCAATAAAAATACCCCATTATAGCAGGAATACAAGTCTCTGTGAGTATGTGGTGAGTTTGTAATATGCAGATAAGCAGTGTGTGTCTGGAGGGAAATGGTGGTTGGAGAGCAGGCTTACCAAAGTCACACCAGCACTGCACTCTGAAGAGGTGGGGCCCGTCATCATCAACACAGTGACACATCTAAATCTGCTTAGTTAGTGAGCTCTGGCTAACGGATTATCAGGCAGATTTGAGTAATAGACTCCTCATTTGGGCTTAATGCGTTTTGCATAGAGAGCAACCTCCTCTCATCAGTCTTAAAGATGAATCGGCTTCCCAGGCAAAATTCTAAAGATATTAGTCTGGCGGCTACTGCATAAATCATAAGATTTTTCCTAATGGGACCAAAGTTAAACACACTCCCATCCTCTTAAGGACACAAGGAAGATTATTATGATGTCAGGGCAGCTGCATTGAAGCAAAGGTCCCTGTTATTTACAGTAGGATCTGCATGCAGGGATAACTGTCTGCTCAAAATATGAATCTTTTCCAGAGTCCTAATCTAATAAGCCTCATAATGGCTCCTGATCCGGCAGAGCCACTGAAGGAAATGACAAGGTTTGATGGGTTGACTCTGATAACCTGATTGGAGGAGGACGGAGGAGGATAATGACGGTCCAGCACCATGACCATCAGAGCCTCTGAGTCATTTCAAAACCAATTTTTAGAGTGTGATCCTTTTGATGATTATAAAATAACTCTGAACTGTAATTGTGACAGTGCTTTTGTCCAAGGACCACAGTATGTCATACAGGGTCATACACTAGATAGCCCCCAAAAAAACTAAGGAAAAATGACCTGCTTCTGTATATAAATGATGTCATTTGGTTGTTTAGCTATTTAGTCTCAAGGCATTCCAATCAATTTTATAGAACCTATTGTTAACCTCAAAAATTAAGCAGACTACCTGCTTAGGACTGAAAATGACAGAAATTATTATATTTAGGGCTTCATTGATACTGATGCTGGTACTGAGTATCTGTCCAACACTGTCATCATTTATGACAAAATCCATACGATACTGGGCTAATCAACTGAACACTTGGAACGGCAGCAAAGTTGCAGAATTATTTCAGTTTACACTGGCAGTCAATACAGAGCAAACTGTACCAATTCCTACAAATTCCTACATGTGACCTAATTAAGAATATTACAATATGGCAGCAAGCCAGGAGACTCCTAATACTACTTACCATAGGAGAGGAATTTGACTGGGACATGAACTATGAGCCAAGGGACTATACTTTGCAGTTGGGAGAGTTATTCCTTCGTGCCAGCTGGGGAATTGTGTGTAAGTGTTTGTGTGTGTTTGTTTCCAGTTGATTTGTTGCTGTGAAGTGTCCTTGGGTTTGAGAAAGGTGCTATATAAATAAAACTTATTTACTATCATTATTATAACATTAGTCATAAAACTCAGCTTGAGATCACACAGCAGCAACCAACACTGCATCAAACACGAGCTAGGCAAGAAAAAATGTATACAGAGTTACAAAAAACATGCACTTGTGCAGAAAACAAGCCCTAATAATACCAAGTTGGAGGTTGTGAGGGATCTGTTAGAAAGTGGCTACTATAAAAGAGATCCAATTAGACGGCGAAAAGATGCCAAAGAGGGTCATCTGTTGATGGAAGGTAACTGGTATGCTACAAAGAAATTGGCTCTTTCCAAATGAGTGAACAATTGTAAAGAATCTTCATATGTTGCCCCAATAAATAAGGCCCCTGTGCAATTTTTAAAGTAAGACTTTTAAAGTTAGTCTAAGCGTCAGATTACAAATGCGATTCAGCCAGAGTTTCTGTTCCAGTGTGTTTGTTTTTTCTCTTGACCGTGTTGCTACAGAATAGGTAACAAAGGGATTCTGCGTTGCACAGGAGAGTAAGGGAAGTGGGAGGAATGTCAAGGCACGTGGCGGAATCAAAAGCATGCTGCTCTTTTTAGCGCGTCCCTCTCTCTCTGGAGGCCTGTCATACTACACTACTCCTCTCTCCCCTTCATTAGACGCGCGCTCTCTCTCTCTCTCTGCCCTATATGTGCCTCGCCTCCGAAATCAAATTAAGCACCAATACACATGTGCGCACCATCCCAGTGCACACTCGCCCCTTCCAGTAAGGCAAATGTGCCTGAACTGTCACACGAGCTTCATACACAAACACACCCGCAGGTAGCACAAGCGCTTTCACTCACTCATAGCACACACATATACGTCATTTTGTCACACACACACACACGAATGCGTTGCCCGTGAATCGTCATTGTACCCGCGTAGGAGCGTGTGTGTGTGTGATGCCACTGGGTTTGGTTTGAACATATAATTTGACAGAGCTTTAGCAGGGGCCTCGCGCTTGTCAGGTTGGATGCCAGCGAGGAGCCAGGAGGTGCTCTCTTGAAGTCATTCTCTGAAGCAGAGGCACTTTGAACAAAGCCTCATTCACACAGGGTCTCTCTCTCTCTCTCACTCTCTCTCTCTACCTTGGAAGTGGAGTGGGGAGGGGGTCGGGAAGGATGATGTGTGTGTGTGTGTGTGTGTGTGTGTGTGTGTGTGTGTGTGTGTGTGTGTGTGTGTTGGGGGTAAGCGGGGCACGATTGGTTAGGCAGACTGGAAAGAGAGAGAGCATAAGAGAGATAGAGAAGGTCCATCTATTCCGGAGTGTTCGATTCTTTAACCAGCAGCACACAGGGAAGCTTTTTTCAAGTCTGTCAAAGCTGAGAAGCAGAGATGACAGAGATGACCCCATCACTCTCTCTTTCTGTCTCTCTCTGAACTGAGGAGGGGGTCCCCACCAGCTTCTGGCTGCTTCAGTGGGACGCTTTTCCTCATTAGAGGGAAAAAAGAAGCGACTTGAAGCTCCGTTAAACCGCAGCCCTGCCAAAGCAGGTGCGGAAGAAAAGGCCGCTGGCTTTGCCATGAGCTTTGCGAGCCCAGTGACTGAGCGCTGCTGGTGGTGGGGAAAGGAGGGACATGGGAAGGGAAGGGAGGTTACAGAAGGACAAAGGAGGGTTGCTGTGCAGTGTCTGTTTCCTGACACTAATCATTCAATGCTGGAAAACAAAGATGACACGAAAGCGGAGTGTTGCCGGAAGCGGAAGACACGTGCAGCGCCATCAGCTTGCGTTTGACCTCTGAGCCAGAGGCACTGTATAAAATATGTTGACGCGAGTGAGTTTAGGAAGGAGAGACAGTGACCCTAAAATGGTCTCTTACCGACACGGCTGTGTTTGAAATAGTCTACTTCATGCTACTTTCTTTTGTCATCCATTGTGAAGTATTCTGACACTCTCGTGTGTGTGTGTGTGTGTGTGTGTGTGTGTGTGTGTCATTGTCATATACTGCATCCTCACATTCGCGTTATAACTAACATTTTTACAAGGCTCTGTGTACAACCGTAAAAGCAAACACTGAAACGAAATAACAACTGCAATAACCTTTTATTTAGTACTGATTTTCTAATAATGAAGCAGGTTTTATTCAGTCAAGAGGAGTTCAGTACACTTGGGTTTGTCTTTAAATAATGTTGAAAAACGGACAAAACTGGTATCCCACACAAATAAGATCAGTGTTTTCTAATAGGTTTCTATTTGAAAAACAAATGTTACTTCCCTGCACCATGACATATAATAAAACCGTGCGAAACTTTAAATCACCATATAAATCTTTGCCAAAAAACTATGAGGAAAAGCCGTCAGTACACATGCTAAACAGTGACTGGAGAAAATGAGATCCCACTGACGTTGGTGAAGTCCGGACATGCCCCTGGGCACACTGGATACAATACTGCAGGAGTTCCCAATTCCAGTCCTAGTGAACCTTATTTGCCATATTTTATTTTATATTTACCATATTTTCACATATTTCTGAGCTTTGTCTCATCTAGCCTGTTTCAGCTCCTCATTACCTGGCTCAGATGTGTAGAGTCTGGAAAACACAATAATGTTTGAAAAATGGGGGGCCTAGCACTGGGAAGCCCTGCCATGCTGAATACTGATATGAGGAACAGTATACAACATGGACTGATGAAAAATACAATCTGCAGCATGCAACTTCAAACACAGCGCAGTGCAGGCCAGCTTGCTCCATACCCATTGGGGGAAAATGCTCTGTGCTCCCTTTTTACAAAAAAAAAAAGTACAGGAGAGCTGAATGGCTGAGTCTAACTAAATCTTACACTAAGACCAAGTGACAGTGTTATGAATAACATTGATTATCATCTTACAGCGCATTTCAAAGGATGGAGGCTAGCCTGTCTGGTTCAGCCCCCAGAAGAATTACAGTTGCACAAAGCACTATAAAAGTTAATGCTGGCTATCACAGAAAGCTGTTAGACACACGGTGCATTGCAGCTTGTTGTACATGTGGCTGCATAGCTCAGACTGCCTATGCTGACCCCTCGCCATCACCAAAAATACTAACTGCACAACAGAGCAATGGAGGAAGGTGGCCAGATCTGATTCATTTTCTCTAACATCATGACCTAGTGTGTGCTTACCTGGGTAAGAAATGGCGCCAGGATGTACTACAGGAAGAATGCAAGCCTGCAGAGGCAGTGTGATGCTCCTCTGAGAAACCTTGGTATTTATGTGGATGCTCAATTCACATGTACCACCTGCATAAATATCACTGCAAGCAAAGTACACCCCTTCATGGCTGTGGTTCTCCAGGACATTTATCACTCTTTTATCCAAAGCGACTTCCATTCTATTACCTACAGGGGGCAGTCTCTCCCTGGAGCAAGGACCCAGTGGTGGTGCTGAAGGTGAAGGTATTCGAACCTATGACCTCTTGGTCTGGAGGCAAGTATCCTACCACTAGGCCATCACCACCCCATATACAACAGCATTGGCCTCCTTCAGTGATATAGTAGTGCATCCTGTCAAACTGTAGGAACTGTTTAGGAATGGTCTGAGGAACATGACAGAGTTCAAGGTGTTGTCTTGACCTCCAAATTCCCAAGATCTCAAAAGATAATCAGTAGGACAAACTAGTCCAGCCCATGGAGGCCCTACCTCACAATTTAAAGGACATAAAGGATCTGCTTTTAAGGTCTTGGTTCCAGATGCCCCAGCACACCTTCAGAGGTCTCCTGGAATCAGAGCTGTTTTGGTTGCACAAGCCTGGCAAGGTGGTGTAAAGGTTGGAGTAAAACACAGACTCGTGGTTTTCAAACAACAGTCTGTGGTGCCACCGTTATGGTTTTGTTTTTAAACACAATGTTAGACATTTAACCAAACTATTCTAAATATCTTCACATATTTAGGTGATGTTCATTGATTGGTTTGGCAAAGCTACCGCAGGCCAACAAATGCTTCTGTTGAACGTTAAGCTGGAGAGCTTCAGGTTTTGATCAAATTTATGAATCATGGACATATGAATACAATTAAAACCATTTTCATTTTTGCATGACTAAATGATTAAGGGAAATTTGAGAGGCTATACTGATTACTTGTGGAGCACAAAGCTGCAAAAAGATGGAAACCCTTTTATTGTGTGTAATGAAACCGACAGGGTCACAGGTCCCCTTTCAGACAGCTAGCATGGCTAACATTGTTCTGTGGGACAGCACATTCTGGCTTTGAACACAAGCAACACATAGTCTGAACTATGAGCATAAATATTCATAAATCCCAGTAAACACACTTTAACTGATCAGTGAGCACAGCAATCTTCTGAAGACGAGCTCGCGCAGACTTCATTAGTATGGGAAAGGCCCCGCCCCCAGCTGATCTGGAGTATAATGCTCTATAAATTATATTCATTTTGTGGTAAAATACTACTTAGACTTTTGTACTAGCTGGGCATGAAAAAAGGTTATCTAGAAGCCCCCATTTTGTCATTTACAAAATGCCTTTAATACCCTTTGCTGGGTTCAAAAGGGAACTCACTAATCAGGTTGTAAACAGTCTTTTAAAAGTGGTTTGACGTGAAGCTCCATTCCTGATCTTTCCGAGTCTTGTACTGAGAAACACATCAGGAGTGTTTCAGGCTTCTAAAAGCTTTTACAGGAATACAGACTTATTGGTTTATTGACAGTTCTGGTCTAAAACATTCTTTTAACATGAATACAAAATTTACTAAATGTTTACAAAAATGTTTAAAACACTCAATGTGAGAGAAAGGGACAGAGTTGCGCTGTCTGCATAATTCATAATGGATCAATCAAACTGGATAAAGCGGAACGGGAAAACCAGGATGTCTGAGAGCACCGCCGGGAGAAACGCACACATGAACCACGGAAATGACCGAGAAACCGGGACTACGCAGATAAGCTGCAGCCGCCCGAGGTTTCTCCCGGGATAAAGGGCTGTGATCTCATATAGGATTTGCGGGATCGGGGCGGGATCGGGATGAGTCGGAGCGCGTCGCGATCGCGTCCTGGTCTCGCTCAGTCACGCAGGACGGCCGGCCCGATCCTTTTCAGCTCAGTGTGCAAGAGGACGGCTGCGCTCAAATCCAGAACAGGGATTTCATTCGGAAAACTGGTGTAAAAGCGTTTGGTGTAAACGCCTGTAAATACCAAAACTTAAGAAAATAGCAACTGCGCCGCCACTTCTGATAATGATCAAATTTGTCCACGTCCAAGATATACCACAAGTCCTTCCTCCAACACTAATATATATATATATGTGTGTGTGTGTGTGTGTGTGTGTATGAACCGAGAGAGCCCCTCCAAACCCGCCACCAGCGCAACCACAGATTTTAAGGTTTTAATGGGCTCTGACGCTGCGATTTATAGCCCGTCTGTGCGATTGACAGCGATTAGGGAGCGCGGAGATTTTTTCCGAAATAATACTAAAAATTGGTCAAATACTAGCTGGCCCTCTCTTTGTATCAGCTGGGTGTGATATTCTGATATCTAGAGTCCGAATACTGTCCATAAATGTTCGTGAAATTATACAAAAAGTTAAAATATGAAAATAATTCAGCCGTCAGAATGAAGCTCCATTTATGAACTTTCCGCGTCTGGTCACTGTGGAAGATTTTACAGGAAATGGTTAATACCCAAAAGACTAAACAACAGCTCAGACTAAAGGTTTTGGTCTAAAACATTGTAAACACATTCTTGGCAATGAGGCACATAAGGGCAGCTTTAAGGCGAAATGGTTATTAGATGCATCACCATAATCAACATTACACAGCCTATAAAATATCTGACACATATTGATTCACTTTAGACAGTAAATAAAATCACCAGGTCTGCGTCATAGACACTGTGAGCCCTGGTTCTCATCACCACCACTGAAAAGATTTGGTCATTGCTCTGCAATTTATTTCACCTCAAAGAACTCTGAACGACTGCCTCGAATCTTCTGGGAAGGCTTTACACTAATTCAGTATTCAACCACAAGAGCATTAGTGAGGTACTGATGTTGGATGATTAGTTCTGGATCACAAACACCACTCAAACTCATCCCAAAGGTATTGGAAGGAGCTCCAGAGCAGGCGGGAAACGGCAGTGTGTAAAAGGGCTGCCTGGATCCTTTTGGGCAGATAATGAATCTTTAGCCTATTTCTTTCAAAGGGATGTTCATCTTTTCTCTCCCTCAAAGAAAAGCCAGGTGGTGCGGACTTGCAGCTGCAAGGAAGTGAAAGGAGAATCAATTAGTCGTTCGCTTTTGGGTTTGTGGGGAAGTCTATTTCTGGTTCCACGGCTTTCTCCAGCTTCTCTCTCTTCTCTGTCTTCTCTGTCTTCTCTGCTCCTGATAGAGCTGGTCGCTGAAGCTCTGCGAACCTGGTTGATAATGCCATCTACTGGTAGTTATGAGGAGCTACACTCCTCTCACTCAGCAGCTAAAATACTGCAGGACGAACTGGGTCTAAAGAAAGACAAGTCTAGTCTAAGCCAATACGATAATGTAAATACTAAGGTGTAAAGTAGTGTATAGCTCGTTAAGTTGATGTTAGGTTTTCATGCAAGGCTTGTGGACTGTTAGCTTTTGAAACGTGTCTTTCTCCCAACTCCGAGAAACTTCCACGAGCTTGGGAAATGCAGCCGATCTGCCAAATGCCATTACTTAAAACCATCATTCTTAGGGCCAGCTTTGCTGTGTGAGCATTCAGCTTCTCCTAATGTTCGGAGCCTGACAGGAGCCATTTTCCATGGACGAGGGGGCTGAAGAGGTCTGTTGACCCCTTTCCACCACAATTTTCCCACATCATACTGTGAGACTTCATTAACTCTGAGGGCAATTTGGGGACTTTTCTCCCCCTGCATTACCATCCCAGAGTGCTGTCTATTACGCAGCCGTGCCATATAAATGAAATCCAATAATAAAGTGTTTAGCATAGAGGTTCTTTGAAGGCCAGAAGACCATCTTTTTGACTTTACTCATAAATTTAATGGAGTTACCCCTTTTTGGTGCACAAAGCATATCCATCATGACAGAGAACCGGACCAACTAAAAAATTACTACGCACTTGAACAGAACACTTTCAGTGACTACACACTGTCAAATGGCTACACCCCAACCCCCAACGTATCCATCATATCCATCCATAAATAAGTCACACCCCTGGCAGTTTCTAGACACCCGGTGGCCCTAAGCCTCGCACTGCATTCTCCGACACAAAGCAAACTGTACTGTTGGAAAAAATATTTAAAAAACCAAGACCGCTTAGAGCAAGCAAAACCTGGTCAGGCCTCAACTCAGCCCATAACAAAGACAGCTCAACTTGGAGCTCCATCTCATGGCCATATACGAGAGAACGCGAATGTGACGTATGAAAAGGCCTTTGCGGAAGAAAAGGAGAAATGTCTCCCCCTTGCGAAAGTAACGCAGAAGAGCTGATGGCGCTACACAAAGCAGACTTCATTTTCAACTGTCTATTCACAAGTACATTAACACCAACTTCACCTTCACAGAGAGATCACTTACACTTACAGAATTGTAACAGACCTTGCAGTCGCATACAGCTAAATACCCGAATTTCCACTGAGAAGCCTCCTTGGAGATAAAAACCAGTATCAAATAACCTGCCTGGGTTGAAATCAGGACAGTCCTTGAGCGTCTATCCTAGATATCAAACCTGAAACACTTAAGAAACACGAGCTACTCGTCCACCCAGACAAACAGCAAGATGATCCGTTTGCTGTGCACTCCAATAAGCGATGTTCATCTGTCTTAGCAAATCTACAAAGTTCCCTCTTTCGCTCTCCCCCAGCAGCGGCTCAAAATGATATATGGAGTACCAGGGTGAGCTTTCTGGAGACAAATGCCAACGACTCGCTCGAAAATGTCAAATATGTCAGTTGGAGGCATTCAATTGTAGAACCTGCCTGATCAATTTGAAAGCCTGCTGCTCACATGATCACTGGCTGGCAGAGATGGCAAAAGCTGATTTGACATACCTAGAGGTGAACTGCCTCTCCATAACAAACATGAGGGTAATCTGTTTACAATTAAAATGATCGGTTAACGCCCTCCTCTTGGATAAGGTTGTCTCTGTAAACATATCACAAGTCAACATAAGTCAAGTCACAACACCCATGAAGAACAACCACAAACTCCATGTGAATGTATTGTGGCCTCAAGGAGTGGTTCATCCGTCCTGGAGACCCCATGCTCTGCACATTTTTGAGTTTTTCCTTCTCCAACATACCTGACAAAGTCAACATGGGGCTTGTGAGTCTTCATAAAATTTACGAGTTTAAGTGTCCATGATGAGACACCAGCACCAAGTCTGAGACCTCCCCTTGTGTGTAGGACAAGGAACTTTCTTACTTAAACAAGACCCATCCAGTTGTGGTTAACCAAAGGAAGTTGGTCTTTATTTTAGGAAGGCACATAAGTCAAATACATAAACCAGTTGATTACAATCTACAGAAGTGTGAATTTGTAAGCTTAAATTAAGCTAGTTCAAATACGTTTTCAATTCACGGTACCAGACAAACACAAAACAAATCAGAGGTCGAACTGACCTTGGTGAAGTCACTAAACTTCAATCAGTAGTTTTTATACAAATATGGTGGTTTGTACATATTTAACTTTACAGTAGTTTCATTACCACAAACTATGTAAGGGCTGTGTGGGTACGCCGTACTGTCATTGTTGCACTTGGAAGCGCTTTCTTGCCTGTGTTGCCTCCAAGTCGGTCATGCAGCTAGTCAGGAAGGTGTGGCACCTGCTAGAGTAGTCCTCAGGACAGTCTCTGAACAGGCTCACATGTGGTGGAGAGATGAAGTCGAAGCTCTCCACAGACAGCCCTTTCTCCCGCAGCGATCTCACCATCCGCTCTACATCTCTATACCTGATCACTCGGTCTGCCCTGGAGTAAAGGTACATCTGAGGCCAGGGGGCTGGCCGCTCCATCATGGCGTCATAGTGGTTCTTGTGGAAGTATTTGGTCACAGGGTAGAGGACGACTCTGAGGAGGACCACCATCACAGCAAACAGAGCCAGAAGGAAGCACCGCAGCAGCACATTGACATTTGGGCCAAGTGTGGTCTTGAGAGCCCGGAGAGCCCCTCTGACATTCTGGCTGCCTGGCGCACTGTCCACAACCGTGCCTACAACGCACAGAGAGCTGAACTGCTTGTGGCTTTGCAAGAGCTCCACCATGTAGCGGTAGAGCATGAAGCCACCGTTACTGAATACATGGAAGAAGATGGGGCTGTTCTCCACTTCATAGTCATACAGAATCTCTAGCAGTTTGTGAGCAGTGCTTCTGAGCTCCTTGTATCCAAATGACTCTGAAATAAACACTGTCTTCAGGGGTGCAGTGTAGCACAAAGTCACACATCCCTGGAAAAAATACAGAACAGGATTAAAACACGCACTGTGGGCTAGTCTACTGGACATGGGCAAGTCCTAGACTGAGACACAGCACCAAGCTTAGGCCTAATATGGACCTAGGTATAGTTATATCAAAAGAGTCCTAATCCACATCCACAAGTCTGGGCTGTTTAAATGGACAGCTATTTGGTAGTTTGAGCTTGTAAAAAGCAGTTGTGAGGATGGATTCACTGACAAAATTTGGATGACTTCTAGTGTTGCTTCATATTAGTAGCCTAACATTAATATGAGAAATTTGGACTGCAAACACGATTTACCTAAACAAATAAATCATTAACGATCGTCACCTGCATTGGTTAAAAGCTCTGGGTGAGACTGCATTATATCAAGTACAGGAGCACAACCTAATACATTTGACTGAGTTGGAGTGGAGTTTGTAAATCCAGAGCTAATTATCTAACAAACATTTGCCTTCATTAAAGCTCTTGAAGCTGAATATTATCAAATCCTCAACAGCAATGTTCCAGCATGTCGAATAAAGTAAAGGCTTTCCAGGTAGAGGGCAGCCAGCAACACATTGCCCAGGGAGCCCTTCTCAAGGGTGCCACTAGCAGCCCTATGGCTCAAATCTTGTGATCACAGGGGTCACCAACTGCCCCCACCCTATAAACCTCCATAATAATACTCCCGATCTCTAAAGAGATGCTGGATGAACAGGTGTCTTTCGAATGCACCTGTTTCAGATGTGAAGTGAGAGTATAAGTCAAGAGGGAGGTATTTAAGTCTTAGAACTTACCTGTGTGTTATAGATTGAGCTGTACTTTGACAGATGCTTGTCTCTGCAGCCAGCCCAGCCTAATAGAATAACAACGGGCTCCTTTGACCCACGCCAGTATTTCTCTGTCAGAAGAGAAGATCAAAAACCCAGTGATTCGACATCCGAACACGACAAAGCAGCTCTAATACTGCGTCAATTCAACCATTTAAGAGGATAAATGTAGCTTCAGTTGAGGGCAACCTACGAGCTAAATAGACACAAATGTACACACTAGATACACACGGGTGCCTCGGTGTTGTTGGGTTTTGTTTGTTTTTTTTGCATTTTAAGGAATAAACCGAAGCTTTAAACGGACAGAATCTGCAGCCTGGTGCTGAAAGGAGGCGTTACTAGCTACTGTTAGCTCGCTAGCTAATGCTAACATACCGCCGTCTTACCTGATATCTGAGGCTCGGGAAAGACTATATTATAGTCTATGCCATCATCTCCCATATTGAGATTATTATTTTTAATTATCGTTCCTCTCTGACTGCCATAAACATGGGGCTCCAAACACTCCTAGACTCCGACTGTCCGGCCGCAGGGATGGAGGACAGCAGAGACCAGCCACCACTTCCGGCTGAAGAAACACGTTTAAAAACACAGGACCGCCGCGGTCACACCAGACCAGAGGGCTCTGCTTCTGCTTCTCTTTCTTTCTCTTTCTCTTTCTTTCTCTCTCTCTCTCTCTCTCTCTCTCTCTCTCTCTCTCTCTCTCTCTCTCTCTCTCTCTCT
>JBBJLR010000080.1:40356-53908 GCA_037577145.1 Brachypetersius gabonensis | reverse complement strand
GGTGGGCGTTGGTTCTCTTTTTCTCTCTCTCTTTCTCTCTCTCTCTCTCTCTCTCTCTCTCTCTCTCTCTCTCACACACACCAGGGGGACACTGCTTCTGCTTCTCTTTCTTTCTTTCTTTCTTTCTTTCCTTCTCTCTCTCTTTCTCTTTCTCTCTCTCTCTCTCTCTCTCACACCAGGGGGGCTCTGCTTCTGCTTCTCTTTCTTTCTCTCTCTCTCTCTCTCTCTTTCTCTCTCTCTCTCTTTCTCTCTTTCTCTTTCTTTCTTTCTTTCTTTCTTTCTTTCTTTCTTTCTTGCGTCTATATGTTTGTCTGTCCGTTTACCTTTTCATTTATTTCATTGCTGCCAGTAGTTTGTCTCTGTCGATTGTATTTATTTATTATCTATTTATTCATGTATTTTTTTCTATCTATCTGTTCGTCTGTTTATTTCATATATATAATTGTTTGTGTTTGTTTATTTATTTCTTGCTGGCAGTATTCTGTGTCTCTATTCGTGTCATATGTATTTATTTATTCATTTTCTGGTTCATAATTCTTTGGCTGGTAGTATGTTGTGTATTCATGTCATTTGTTTATTTGTTTGTTTGTTTGTTTATTACCAGTCTGCATTCACGTCATCAGTTTGTTACACTTGCTTTAGTTGCAGTAATTTGTCTCTGTACTCATTTAACAACAAAATATCCAGATCCAGAGTCCCACTAAAATGACACATTTTACAGTATGAGCACAGGCCAAGGAAGTCCCAAATACAGTAAACCCTCTCAAAGTTGTGGTTAAGAGTTTGCTGCCTCAGTCATTTGCAATTTTTTTCTTAGAACTGAACTAATAATTGTTTGCAGAAACCCAGCAAATTCATGGAGACTGCAAACGTTCTCCACAATCTGTTTTGCTTTTTTTGTGGCAATATAGAAATTTTGTTACATAAATATTATTGTAAATGCAGCTAATATATCATATAAAACTATATAAATTTATTTGTACTGTCAAGATACACAAAGCAGCTGTATATGCTTGTGGCAGATGCACTCCAGAATTCAGCCATCAGAGCAGTTTCCCACGTGGAGCTTTCTTGACTGTTCCACTGAGCGTTCTCCTGCTTTTCATTTTGTTCTTCTTAATGCCCTGTATTTTTATTACTGTAAATTAAATTAAACTATTACTGTATTTATCCTGTTATACCAAAGAAAACGCACGTGCATGAATTACAGGACGGTCTATACAGGGGTAATATCGGTATTTTACATTCTAGCACTGTGCAAGAGAGCAATTTAGTGTACACTGTACAGAACAAATACGGGTTTACCTTTACATTTTTTAGGGTAATGGATTAAGAGTTTAAAATGAAATTAAAGAGTTTTTGGAGCATATTTAGGAGCATATTTTGGGTTTACACTATGGAAAAAAAAGCCATTGTTAGGCAATTGTTTTACCACAACACAAATTTTTCACAATTCGAGGGTGCTTTTGGAACATTACTGTAATGACTTTTCTGACTATAAGAGTGTTTAGCTGGGGGTCTGGCCATGTTCATGGACTATTCTGGAAATGTGTAAATAGTTTCAGCTGTAATTTGTATCAGACAAGCTGCACTGAGGCTTCTGCCCCCAACCACTTATGTCTGTGGCTATGCACCAGCTTTCACTGTGCTTGAATGGGTTTGATAAGTCCTCGGTCACTGAAAATGATAAGCATGGGTGTGCATTTGCTGTTTTAATTCATTTAAAATATAGAGGAAACAAACACCAATAAAACTCATCAAACATGAACAGAACAAATGTTACAAATATTGTAGGAGAATGAAACAGCATGGAATGTTTAATTGTGGTCTAATACAATATGATCCTGTGTACTGTACATGAATCAAGCCTAGGCTTGCTTTGTAATTTTATGGTGACGTACCATTTAAAATCCTAGATTGTCTAGATTTAAAACTGCCCTAAAGTTCTAAAACAGTGTAAGGCTATTCAAATGACATACCCATATCCCCACACCCACACAGAATTTATGAGATTTACAAGATGAAACTTTGTAAAAGTTGGAAAAGGCTTTGTAGTTAAAGAGGGTACAAAATGAAAGAGAGACCAAAGTTGGGACCAATTTTTTTTAGTCATTTGGATTGCAATATACAGTTTATACAATAAAGCAGACAAGTTTGAAGGAGTATCTAGACCTTGTACAAGTATTACTCAGTCAGTTACCTGACAAAAGGAAAGCTTTACAATCAGACAGCATGTTTCCGTCCGACACATCTGGTTCCAGGGCAATGGAAGGAACAGTTATGCTGCTAACCCTTTCAACTTGCCCCACTTTGTGGTCATTGCTAGTGCTAGTGCTGGACTGCTGTGGAGGGATAGCAGTATCTGTTGAAATCTCTGTAGACACCCGCCTGGCAAAAGATAACGAGTTGACACTGGAGCCGTCTGCCTCACTTTCCGTCCAACAGGAGTCTGTGTCTGAGGCCGAGGACAGCCTGGTCTTCCCCCAGCGGCTATTGGCACGGGCAGCACTGCCAATACAGACGCCCAGCGAGCACTGACTGGTAAGGGTTGGCCGGCGAGAGGAGGATCCACTCCCAGAGCTAAAAGAGGAGCGCATTTCCTTCTCACCAACGCATAGAATGGCACGTAGAAGGGGAACATAGCGGGCAATGGCTGCTCGGTACTTGGGGTGCGTGATGGCGTAGATAATGGGGTTGTGAATGGCGGAAGCCTTGGCAATCACTGCAGGCACAGAGTTCATATAGGGAGTGAGGAAGTGGGCATAGCCTGCAGTGGCAGTGAGAGCCACAATGGAATAAGGAGACCAGGATATCACGAAGAGCAAGATTACCAGGAGAGCCACCTTAGCCATCTTCCATTCGCTCTGCATGCGTTCATACATCTTGTGTGTCTCCCCACAATCAAGTTCCTTCACCTCCCTCCGAGCCGATCGGATGGCCTGGAAAATGGCCAGGTAGCAGCCACCGATGATTCCCAGAGGGATGAAGAAAACAAAAATGAATAGTAGGATAGTATAGGCACGTACTGATGGTGTGAAGGACATGTAATCCCAAGAGCATGATGTCTGTAGACCCTCTGGGACATAGGCACTCCAGCCAAAGAAGGGAGGTAGACTCCAGCCAAGAGCATAGAGCCAAACCAGAGCCAGTATTGCCGCTGATCTGTTGCGGCTTACCCTGCCCAGCAGAGCGAGAGGCCGGGTTATGGCGAGGCATCGGTCAGCAGCTATTGTCATCAGGGTCATCATGGAGCAGATCCCAAACAAACCCCCACAGAAGGCATAAAGCTCACAAGCTTTTTCCCCAAACACCCAGCGTCGATGCAGGCTGGACACAAAAAAGACGGGAGACTGCGTAAGAGACATGAAGAGGTCAGCCACAGCCAGGTTGACCACGAGCATGTTGCCTGGGGTGCGCAAGGAGCGGCTTCGGCAGAAGACATAGATGACCAGTGCATTACCAATCACACCCGTGATGCCCACCATGAGAATGACCGAGCCGATGATGTAGTGCGCGTGGTCCGGGACGTCGACCGTGGGGAAGGGGTGCGGAGGCTCATGGTGGTAGTGGCTGTGAGTCGGCCCGTGGAAAGGCACATGCAGTATCTTATAGCTGCGAGCGCTCAGAGACTCCTTGAACCCACCCGTGCAATTGGACTCACCGGGGTGGCAGAGATGCCCTCTCCGAGGTGGGTGGAAGCTCATGGCGTGAGTCTCAATATTGCCAAAACCAGAGATGTTCAAATAGTACGGAACTGATAAAATCACATAAATAGACTGGGAAACTTACAGTGGATAAGAAGTTTGAAGATGGCACCATATAGCTGGTCTCCCTCTATCAATCTGGACGTAACTTTGGATAGCATTAGCTTTTTATATGCACATTGATCAGCCCACACAGGATGTTATCGATCCACTGTTCTCTGGTCTGGTTTTTCGTCTGTAGGCCGATACTCTCCCTGGCAATGGGGCTGTAAAAAAGCAGCTGAAAAAAAAATACGCCCATCCAAACAAACCATTAGTAACCCCATTATGTAATTTCCCATCAACATTCAGTTTGAGCTGAAACCCTGCCAGACCTTCCCCAGACTCAAGTGGGTCAGTTGGTAAAGAGCTGGCAGAGAGTCAGGCACTAAAATAGGGGCCACCAGGAGAAAAAGTGGGCCATGGCAAGCCATGGATTTTTGGGAGGCATTTACTGACTAAATGTCACTACTCTTTGAAATCAGGGTGATATTGTGGCCTTGGATTGGTGTGCATGGAAAAATTCCACCTTTTTGACCCAAAACGAAGCAAAACGGATCAGTTGAGTGGACAAATCAATTGCATAGGGTGTAAAAATGTACTGTTTGTTCCAATAAGTAACATGCTAGGAAAGTGCTCAGTGACCTGAAAGAGGAATGAACTGATTCTGCCTGCCGGACACATGGTCAAACTCAACAGCAGGCACATACATACCTCAGAAATACAATGAGACTGGACAGCTCAGATTTGTGCTAGTGATTTTAAATCTTTATTGACAAGTCATTATTTTCTAATGAAGAGCAATGTAAGTGATTTTATTTGAACCGTTCAATAAACCACATTCTAATTATAAAGCTATTTCACAAATCTCTTTATACACTCATGCTACCAAAAGGAAAGCACTATTTTGCAAGCAATGTGACTATTCTGTGTAGATGTGCAGAAAAGATAGCACTTCTGTAGCATCCTGAGTGTGTAGTATTCACTTCCTCATAATTAAGAGCAATGTGGCAATGTATAAAGAGAAAAACTAGCACACCCCATCATTCTAGAATGTCTGTCTCACAGATCTCTAACTGGAGGAAGGACACATTATTCATGTATCTCTGTGGTTTAGTGGCAGTATGGTCTCGCTCTTGAACTCCACTTTCAGCTAAGTTCGAAGTCGCAAGTTCTTCATCACACTTGAGTCCATCCTCATGCTTTGTCTGTGTCTTTGTCAGCACCTGGGAGCTGGACATATGGTGAACAAGAAAGAAAAGGCATTACTCTAAACTAATACATCATCTACAACAATATTCTTCTGCTAATTAAATAGGATCATCACTCGTCTTACCTTGCAGAATGCACAGGCAGGGATTTCTCACTTTCCTTTGATAAATATTCATCGTAAAGTATAGTTTCAGTATTGGCCAAGCAGAATCCATTTGACCTCCAAATATCTGGGGAGTGGATTGCAGTATTATACAAATTATACATTTAAGAATATACTTCATTCTGATAGAACTGTGAACAGCTGCATGAAGACAAACCTGCTACTGTGACAGGACTGAAGGGCTGGTAGAAGGGTTGAACCGAGTCAAAAGAGGATCTCTGCAGAAATGTGAGCGCTGCCTCAGACTGAGAATACTGGGAAAGAAAAAGTGCACATGAATGTGCATATACTGCATTATTATGTAAATATGCATGTTAAAGGTATTTAAATTAAAATAATACAGTTCAGTTCACTTGCCACAGCAGTGTGGATGGAACTTAACAAATATACAATTTTTTGTATGTACTCTGTTGTTTCATTAACAAATAAATACTTACTCCCCGGATAAATGGCTTTACACATTATTTTGTTCGTTATACCAATCCAACACACTAACATTCGATTACCATGTCAGTGTACCTGGTGGGACAAGAATAATCCACCACACAAATAATACCACTGGTGGTCCTGACGACTGAGGAACAAGGTAGAAAATCGCTAACGAATTACGTAAAAATACAGATTAACTAGAGTCTGCAGTTGTAGAGCTAGATGAAATGGGCAAGTGTGAATACAAGGTAGCTGTACTTAATAACTTAATTAATGTATAACATGTATACATACTGACCCACTGCCTGATATTGTATAGGTCCCCCTGGACCGGTTGAGGCATGGATTGCACAAGTCACTGTTGAAGGTGTGCTGTGGCTCCAATACATTAGCAGCAGATCTTTTAAGTCCTGTAAGTTGCGAGGTGGGACATCCATGGATTGGACTATGGGGGGATCTCAGGCTACATGGGGTTCTCAGTCTCGACATGCAATGTTTTGAGTTTACAATGCTCACTCCCATAACTAGTTTGGTTACGCACGGTGGAAGAATACGCAGTTTACGCTTACCTACGCCGTTTAAAGGTGCAAGTGTTTTACACACATTTTTCTGTTACTACAGTGTATATTTATGTCCTTTTCCTTTTTTCTGTTACATAGCTGCCTTTATGTATTCTAGACTATAAGTGACTTAGGCTAGGGTGTGTTTCAACATACACCATAATTCTGGTTACATCACTGTCAAAAGAACTTGAGAACACCCTGTAGTTTGTACAAATAATTCAGATTGAAATCTGGGGAATTTGCAGGCCAAGGCAACACCTTGACCACCGTCATGTTCCTCAAATAGTCATCCCTCTGAAAAAGGCCACTGACATTAGGGAAGACCATTACCATGACGGGATTCTTGTCTGCAACAGTGTTTAAATAGGTGATGTGTGTCATACACATGAATATCCACATGAATGCTAGGACCCAAGGTTTCCCAGCAAAAAAGATCCTCAGTACATCACACTGCTTCTGCCGGCTTGCCCTTAGTGCATCCTGGTCTTCCCTAAGGAAGCAACACACACACCATTGTAGGCGCTTTTAGCAGTGGACTGGGGTCAGCATGGGCACTCGGGCTGACCTGCCGCTACGCAGCCCCATAAACAGTGATGTGTTCAAACACCTTTCTGTATAGTCAGCATTAACTTTTTTCACCAACTTGTGCTACAGTAGCTCTTCTGTGGGGTAGAAACAGCCAGACAAGCCTTTACTCCCCACACGCATCAATGAAACCTGGGTGCCCCATGACCCTGCCATCAGTTCACTGGTCGTCTTACTTTAGTCCACTTTTGGTACGCACCAACCACAGCATACTGGGAACACCACATAAGACCAGCCGTTCTGGAGACCATCTGTCCCAGTCGTCTAGCCATCATAATTTGACCCTTGTCATTTGCTCATTTTAACCCCTTTTGCACATCAACTTCAAGAAATGACTGTTCCGTTCAGCATATAGTTAGTCCCAACCCTTATTATTTATTTATTTATTTCCAACGTGTTATACCTTACGCGACATGTTTATTATATTCTCCAGTATTTTTTCCACTTCAGCCAGTTTGGTTTCTTCCTCTGTGTTTTTCTCTGCCTCCTTTATCCTCTGAAGAACTAACGAAACAGAGAAAAAGAAAGAAAAGTGTGTAAAAGTGCGTTTAAGATGTGAGACAAAGAGGGCAAAGAGGATCATATTATGCCCGCCACAGAGCATCAGGGCAGAAACTCTGGATAAACTTTAACAAAATGTCAGTTCTAAATAAAAAAAAACATAAGTTCTGATTACCTTCCAGCATCGAGGCTTCAGCCGTCCCTCCATGGTCTGGAAGTGATTTTGCCAACTCCCTCCACAGCCTCTCCACTTCTGAAGTTCTCCGAGAGCGTGTCCGGACCCCGAGCGGCTCTTCCTGCAGGGAGCTGCTGTCCATGAGGGGACGGTCCTCCTTCTCGTCCTCAGGTCTGGGTTCAGTTCTCCTGCAGAAACAGTCTCAGAATCTGGCAGATGTGGAGAAATAACGCTCAAAACGGTCCCAAACTGCTGATTTAAACAGTAATCAGACGGACAGAGTGATGCTAAAGCGCTTGGAGCACACACTAATGCAGTTTCAGTCCACTTAAAGCTGTCTTCGAGTCTGAAACTATTCTTATCACAACTCCGCTCCACCTTAAATGCTGCTGCACTACCATCTAGCCTCCCGTACATGCACCACGTATCTGCTGTGCCATTGAAGGTGGAACGGGAAAATTCCAACGAGAAGCCAACTTCTGCTCCGTCTAGCTTCGTGTTTTTATGGGTAGTAAAGGGGCTTTACTAACTTTGCTATTGACTCAGATTTATTCACATTCCCTTTAGTCTCTGCGGCAGATCGCGATTAACTGTGTTAATTATGGGAGCGCTCCAGCAGACCGTCCTGTTCGCTAGGAGTTACTGTATGCAGTGCCTTACCCTAGAAAAGCAACTAAATCTTGTGTGACTTAGACTTGGACGTCTTCCAGCAGCTCCCTCCTTCTCTGTTGGTGCTGTGAATCTGCAAGACCCCAGGTTGGATAATCCTGTTTCAATCGGATTGCTTTTGTTTTCCAAGCAACACCCAATGGAAAGCCATGGCCCACCAGGTTAAGTGCATACCTGAGAGCTATAAGCAAAGGTTTGCCAAATGTTCTGCCTCTTCAGGGGCTCCTTCTACCAGGACACCAGATTCACTGTATATTCAAGAGGTCTTCCCAACAGAGCTCTTGAATTTCAGTTAAACACACATAAGAATCAAATCTGACTTCCAAAGAACGGTACACCAGGTTCCGAGCTTTAGTTTCTTGAAAGATCTTTAATGATCTGGTTCACAGTGTAATTGACAGTTTGAACACTAAAAGGTGTTCAGAAACACTGATCAAATGGCAACAATTTCTATAAGACAACTCAAATGATCATGTAAACATTACACTTAAGAAACATGGTATAAAATCTCTGTACAAGGCAGTATAAAAGATTAAGGAACGTCAGATACAACAGACTAGACTAAACGTTTTGTTAAAATCTGATGTTATTTGGAGGTACGTGGTCTTTTGGAGGAGCTGTTCTGATCACTGGAGCGTGCTCCTCCCCTTGGGCCCATCGCATTAGACTTCTCTGAGCTGTGGTGTTTGCTTGTGTGCCGTAACAGCAGCTGCCGGTCTGGTGTGGAGTACTGGCACAGAGGACAGGGGAACGACTCTCCGGTGTGATGTCGGCGAGAGTGGAGGTCCAAGCTTTTCTTCTGGATGCTGAAAAAAGAGGAACGCTATTCTTAGTCAGTTCTGTACAGGCAACCCTACAAGCTGACTACACTGACTTCATATAGAGCATGTGAGTGTTTACCAGCTGTAGGGACAGTACTGGCAGCGGTATGGCTTCTCTTGGGTGTGTGTCCGCGAGTGTCGTCGGAGAGAGCTCCTGTCGATGGAGGCATAGGAACACTGAGGACACTTGTAAGGCTTCTCACCTAGAGCAAGCAGGGAAGAAAACTACTTTATAAAATTCTTCCTCTGAAGCACTCAAATGTCATGGCAACCCTAGAATGGGAACCATCCTGCCGAAAGGGCTTCCATTAGGCACTAAATCTCTACGGCACCATGACAGTGAGGTGCACAGCTGTGGTCCTGTCGAACACTTCCATGCTGTTGCCACAACTCATGCAGAGTCTGTGGGAAAGTCTCCTAATAGCCCCATCAGGGCCACAATTTATTCACTCGGTGATAAGGGCCTGGAAAAGTGGTTGACAAGTGTTGTCCCCATAATCCTGTGCCAAATGCTAGGCCTATTATTATATACCTCCAAAATGTGTAAACAAGTGAAAATACTGTTGAAGCAACTGCATGTAAAATTAAATATATATTTTTTTCTTCCAGAGTCTGACACTCAAAAACTAATCCAAGTCAGAGTTTCTCAGCAAAAATAATGTCTCTTCAAATTTAATGACACAAATCTTCAATGCAGCTTCTTCGAATCATACATGTTTTAAAAATGGACTGGTTTGAATTATTCTAGTGTCACATTTTCACAGCATTTGGGACCAATTTGACCAAAAAAACTGCAAATGCCCAGGAAACATGGAGTGGAATGAAGCTGCTGTACCTGTATGGACGCGAAGGTGCTGGATAAGCGAGGCTTTTAGTCGTGTACAGTAGTGGCAGTGGGGGCACTTGAACGGCTTGTCCCCCTGGTGGATGCCCATGTGGCGACGCATGGTCAGTTTAGTGGAAAACTTCCTGTTAATGCATGGATTTTCAGAATTTAACAGTCTTTTATTATCAAAGGCTTCATGCTGCGTATACTGCTTCCAGCAGCATTAGTAATATTCAAGCAAGGGGAATGTTTAAAAGAATTGTTCAATAATGCATTTATCGCACATGGAGTCCAGCCAAGACGGGTATACCAGGCTATCATTGCTAGCAAACACCGCAGTCAACAGTCAGACTGTTTTCTTAAAAACATATCACCAAAACGTCTCTCCTCTTTAAAAATCCATGAAAATGATCAAAACTTTGAGATGTAATCAAACACTCTGCAGTCTTAAGACAACAAGGTCTGCTAGGTTTAGATCTAGGTTCTATAAAATATGAATGGGTTTGTTTGATCTATATGGCATGAAACCCAGCCCAGGTCTGAAATGGCTCTCTGAAATGCTGACATACTGTCATACTCTGACATAGCCTTGTTGACATGTCTGCACCACCTTGGTGAAGCTGGGTGTGGCCTGAGTGATGTTTGGAGGATTTTTTTGTAATAGTTTGTGTAAGCAATGTTAGCATCATAGCTCCAGTATTAAACTAAAAAATCTGGACTGGTTAAGTGCAAATGGAGTACATATATAAACTGATAACCGTGTAAATGAACACTACCAAACAGAAGTGGTTCTCCACAGCTGATCAAAGAGACAAAGTTGGTAACAAGCCTGTGACCAAGCCTTTAATAAAACATGTATAGACATTTTTTCATTAGAGATTTATAGACATTTATGAGCTCTTATGTGGACAGGGCACATGCTTTTCAGGAAACTGCACATTACCTTCAAAAGTCTAAATATAAATTTTACATTGTTATGAATACTGTAAAACCTCAACTGTCAGCGTTTATATTACTGATGTCTGAACAGTAACTGCTTTTAGTTTTTTTCACCACAACTGAAATCTGTATCTCACCTGTTACAGAGAGTGCAACAGAACTCTTTCCTTTTAGGGACCTTTATTCCTTCGCACAGCTTCTCCGTCTGTGTCACACAATCCTTTTTCTCCTCATCACTTTTCTTCCTTCCCACAACCTTGTGTTTCACCACTGTCTTCCTCACCTGGCACCATGACTCCGGCTGCACCACTTTGTGGCATTTCGGAGAACTGCTTGATGACTGAGTGTCCAGCTTTAAGGGTCCTCTGCATGTGAATAAAGAAGATATATCTTTAATATCAACTGGATTATTATAAACACTGCTGTACAATCGGTAGACGTGTGGGGGGGTCAATTCAGTTAGGTTTTTATTTGGTGATTTTAGTATCGCCACACTGACTCTGAAATTGATTTTTATTTAATTTATTTTAATTAATTTATAAACGTTTGAATTTTAGTTGTAGAAACATTGTTTCAGAGGAATAAACTTCGTTTGCATTACTGCCCAGAGGAACAATCTTACCAGCTCTTGTTTTTGCATAAAAACCAAAAACTCCAAAAATGAATGAGCTCAATGAAGTTTGTCATGTTGTGGTGTGTTTAAATGCACTGTTTAAATGCTGCCTTTGGTTTTTGAGGGGTTGGAATATTTACTGATTCTATCTTTTATTTAAAGTTATTTTTTCAAGTTTCCTTTTGATGTGCTATCTGTCACTGTTAAAATAAACCTACCATTGAAATGATGCTGTTCTGAGACTTTTCATTTCTTTGTCATTGGACAAACTTACAAAATCTGCGAGGGGTCAAATAATTATTTCCTCCACTGTATATATTGAGTATATATATATTGAAACACAGCAACATCATGGCCATGTCTGAAATCAATTATCACCAGTATACAAACATGCACCTACATCTTAATCAAAGGAGCTGCATTTTTTCTGGCAGACTTTAGAAAGGACTCAGACTCCTTTATATTATTTATAGTGATTGAAAACAGCAGATATCAGAAGTGTGAAAAATCTCTGAAGAGAAGTTATGACACAAAAAGGTCACAGATCTGTGGCCTGATGCCTGAGACATTGTTTAATTGTAATTTTGAAAACATCCCATTGTCACAGGCCATTGTAATGCAAAATAATACACAAAGAAAAAGGTTTTTTTACATCGAGGTTCGGTTCCACTGGTTGGAACTGGTTTCTCTACAGTTAACCATTTTATATCAGATCACTTTGTTTGATGATTTTTACTACATGTTTTTACATCTACATGTCATCCATTAGATTATGTAGAAAAATAGTTCAAATAGTATTTAAGACTATCAACAATGAACTACTGTATATTTTATTATAAGGAGTAAACAAAGGTTAATGTGATGATGTGTAGTGTGTGAAGTGTTAAATTAGAATAATATCGTTTTTGATAAGATTTTATAATTGCCTTTTTGTCCATATCAACTTATCAGATTGCAGAAAAAATATTATATATTATTATTATTATATGATATTATTATTATTATATACTTGCCATGTCAAACACTCCTATTTCAGCAATCACCTTCTAGTAAGAACTTACACATGGTAGGGTGTCTGCTGGTCTGGATCTGCATCATTCTGTGTGTGCTGATTAAGGATGTGCTTGTGGATCTTCTTCCATGACTTTTCTAAGATGAATAAAATCATAAGAAGCATTAAATTGTATGTATTTTATACACTCTACTTCCGTGTTAGCTGCAGGGCAGAGGTCGGTATGTGTGCTGCTTTTCCTGTTTTTATCTGCTTTTATAGATATTCAACAGAACAGAATATTTGAATTATATACTTTTCTACTCATTTAAGTGTAAAGTGACCATTCTGTCATACGCGAACACACCACAGCACTTGGAGCAGTGTGTGGGGACGATACCTTGCTCAAGAGTACCTCAGAGGTGCCACTAGCAGTCAGGCCGAACACCCTAACCACTAGGTCACCAGAGAGAGGTTATCTGTTTGTTCACTGTAATTAATTGTTTTTTAGGTCATTTTGCCTTACCTGTAAATTCACAGTACAAACACTTAAACGCTCCTTGAAAGTGGCAACGCTGGTGGATCTCCCACTCCCTCTCTGAATGGCACCACACAAGGCACAGAGAACACTGCGCGAGAAGTGAAGATTTGGGCCGCAGTCGATGGTGCCGGTTATGCCTCTTCTCGTGAGCGTCGCGGGAGTCTGCTTTCCTGAACGTTTTGGGACAGACGGCACACTTATGAGGTTTCGAGCTCCTCCTTTTACCGTGGCTCCTCCAGTGCTGCTCCATATTCACCCACTCTGCTGTGGCCCAACCACAGTGCGGGCATTTAAACCCCTGCTCGCTGTCATGGCACTTCTGATGCACCTCCAGTAGGCTGAGGCTGGTCATGTTCTCCTAGCAACAAGGGTGCAGAAATTCACATATACATCACAATATGTCACAATATGCATTTTTTCAAAAAAGGAGCACCAAAATTACGGGCAAATATAAATGCTTTTATTCAATATCTCACACGCTGAACTACCCAAAAAACTATTTTAAAAATCTCATTGTGCTCTCTTCGTAAAGAAACATTGCAATTGGTTGATGATGTCCATAAAAAACGTACTGTATCAATGTATTGCTTTAAAGATAAATATTGCTTTATTGCCCAGTTCTAGTCACCATCATTAACTGATGCACTGGGGTAAGCAATATGGTGAAAAGTAACCACAACATTTCATCCCATTGTAATTGTACTCAGTAGGGCTGCACAATATATCGCAAATTTACCGTCATCGCGATATCAACATGCGCAATATCCATATCGCCAAAGAC
>JBBJLR010000080.1:18565-37192 GCA_037577145.1 Brachypetersius gabonensis | reverse complement strand
CAAAGCAGAAAAACATTAACATTATAAAGGCTAAGTTTTTACTCACTTATCGCATGTGATATCGCCATCGCAACACTAAACAACATTATCGCATATCGCATGTTTTCCTAATATCGTGCAGCACTAATTCTCAGTATGCATCATGGTATTTTGCTTCTCTTGGATAAAAAGGGCCATTGGTGGCAGGTTAAAAAAGATAGTCAGTGTTGCACAATAAAGCCAGTGTTGCACAATTAATAAAATTAATTGCTTATTAATGGGTCAAACTTATAGTTACTGTTATAATTACGTTACAGCATTTTGATCTATGTGAAGCATCAGTGTTCACTTTATTGACATTTACAGTGCAGATCAAAATGGTAAATTGATTGATTCCAAACATAAATCCCAAGGATGCATATACATGACAAGGGATGGGTGAGCGGTATCAAGGGAGGAGCCAGAACTCTTTAAAAACACCAGCCAGTTGAGGGAAAAGGAAAGAGGAAAGGGCAGAGAGTAGAGCAGGCAGTGGAGAGCCAGACTGAAGAAGCCAGATTGGTGGTGGTTTTGTTTGGTAATTTTGAACTGTTATGTTGTTTATTTGGAATTGAGCTACATACGTTGTGCACCCACATTCGGGTCCGTGTGTCTCTGGGTGTGTTTGTTTCCCAGCCTATGAGTGTCAACCATTTCCCAGGCCACCTTTCACAGTATCAGTGTCTACAACATGCTGAGAAAAGTATATTGGGATATGAGAACTTCACAATAAATACTTTCAAATTGCTCACCCCTAGATACAATGCATTTTACATCCTACCTGGCAGAGAATACAGGACAACGCTTCGTCCTCCTCAGCCTGTTTCTCCATTTCAGCTGCCGTTAGCAGGGACTGTTTGTCGTCCACTGATGATTCCGTGGCATCCTGACCTCTGGCGCCCAAGGCCAGCCTGCTTCCTAAAGGAGCAGCCTGAGAGGAACACTTGGTGCTAGAGATTCTGCACAGCCCAAGGGTCATTAAATGAGCCGACTGGGCCATTTCTTCATCCTGGTCCTCAGTGCAGGGCATCTCAGCAGAAAGCGGTCCAGGCAGGCCGTCTCTGGTGTCCTCCAGCTGGAACACGGCCTCCTCTTCACTTCCCTCTTCATGTCTGTCTTCCTTGAAGAGTGTGCTCACCTTGACAAAAGCAAGCCCTTTGTGTCAAACCAATGTGCCAAACACATTGGGTCAAACATGAGAAGAATTCAATGGGATCTCACCTCACACGTCTGGGCCACATGGAGGTTGACCTCAGAGTTGGAGCTTAGGCCGATGTCACACGGCGACGGGCTGATGTTCTGCAGCATACCGTACATAGGGAGCAGAAAGGACATGCGCTCCATGTCCATCTGGTCCTCGCTGTTTTTCGAGTCAGAATGGAGGTCATAAGGAGATCGACTTTGGTCTAGCACACCTTCTTCATCAACCCTCATTCCCACAGTCAAGCCCTCCTCATCCTCCTTCTCCAGGCACGAGAGGTGGGGGCACGATGAAGGCGAAGAATGGCTCTCAGTGACATGACTTCTGATCCTGGCTTTCTGACTGCTTGTGAACTGGCAAACCCGACAGCGGAACACCTCGACCAAGAAGGCCTCCACCAAGGTGGACAGGTGAGCTTCGATTCCCTTGGCTGAGCTGCAGTAAAGGTGGGAGGTGACGCTCTCCTCTGAAAGTTGCAAAGTCACAGGCTGGACATCTTGATATGCATCTTTAATCCCACCCATGATGTGAACTAGTGATAAAGAGAGGATACACACTGTCAAATCTGGATCCACCCTAAACCTGAAAACGCAGCTTGTGCTTGCTGTCCCATGTATTTGACTGTACATGTCTTCTCTTTAATCCATGATGTGAACTAGTGATAAAGTGAGGACAGTAAAAACAGTCAAAATCTGAATCCATCCTAAACCCGAAAATGCAGCTCATGCTTTAAGATGGATCCAGATGACCACATACTCTTGTTAATATTTACAGTAACAAATGACATTTATAAGCTACTCTTACACGTGCTTTGGACATAATAGACCATTTTTGTGGCCATACCTCACACTCCGCACAAAACAAACAGATAACAAAAACATATGGTGAAGCCATTATAAAGACACTGAAAATATGTAACCTACAGTTTTAAAGAGGCCACTTCAACTTGATACAAGTTACACAGCCAAGATTGTTTCTGTCCAGTCCAGCCATTCAGCTAGCTAACTGGTCCAAATGAACCAATCTGACCTTAACCATTTCTAGCAATTACCCAAATGATATAGGCTATAGCTCCAATGTTACTTATTGCTTAAATATTTTAGAATAGGGGTTAAAAAGTCACTACAAACGAGAACTTCTCATTGTTGTTGAAACCCTGCGAGCCACTCTTCGTTGTCACGGCTGTTGTTAAGGGCTTAAGGGAAAGTGCTCAACAAAAGCTTAAGCGTGGAAATATGTTTTGCTCAGTTAAAATAAAATCCGAAACCATGTGAACAGAGATCTTAAATAAAAATATCTTTGGTGTTTCTTTCAAACGTTATATTTTTCGAATTTCTGTCTAAGTCCTTCTATTTTCTCTATTGTACGTTACAAAATTACAGTGTAATGTTTTGTGATGGTGCCTAAATTTCATCCACCGCGGCTAGCCAGCTAACTTGCTATTGCTAACATGGAGAAACTGATCCACGACGACCCGAACGATTTGGAGTAAGATATATTTACAATTCGCTTGTACATATGTACATGTGTAATATCAGTTTTGTAATATAATTATATACCACTGGTCGGATGAACTTAACGTTTAATTTCAGTCGTTAATATTTGGCAGAGCCGTCTAATCGGAATGTTTTGCTAAACAGCTAACAGCTAACTGTCCTAGCCTGCTGGCTCGCAAATACAAACATCATCAAAATCGATTTGGTTCCAAATAAGTCATTTTCACAATGCAGAATTATTGAGGGGCTCATTTAGACTCGTTGTCGTGTAATGACAGGGTTGTGCTTCAGCTTGACAACCTTAGCTTGTCAATATTAACAAAACACGGGGAGCCCAGTCACCAAGTAGTAATACGATAACATACATATTAAATGTACATTTTAAGATGGCTGAATACTTTTAAAATGTTTGTGTATGTAACGGTCATTTTTATGATCTCAGTCATGAATTACAATGTATAGGTGATGTATTTGCTTTAAGTGACAGTCCCTGATCAGCGACCTGTGTTCATGTAATCAGTCACACTCTAATAACAGTTAACACTCGATGTTACTTGTAGTGTGAAAAAGTTCAAAGTGAAAAGGTTGTGTTTTTCTGTCTCAGAGACGGCAATGTGGATAACTCGGGCAGAAGCAGGAGTGGCTCAGTTGAGGAGGAGGAGAACAGAGGAAGAAAGGACCTGAAATGTGAAGAGATGGAGAAACACAAGCGGAAAAAACACAAACATCATAGCAAGCACAGAAAGCACAAATATTCTTCGCTGGAGGAAAAGGACCACAGACACAAGCACAGGCATAAGCATAAAAAACGTAAGCACAGAGATTCCAGGGTGAATGATGTAGATAATGTAGACTGTCCCGAGGAGGACATGACTGACTTTATCTCACTGAAAAGGTCCAGACTGGATGACATGGCAGCTTTGGAGGATTTAGAAAAGCAGAGGGCCATGATCCAAGCAGAGCTTGATAATGAGCTGCTGGAGGGAAGAGTGCACTCAGGAATGGGGCTGATACTGCAGGGATATAACTCAGGCACTGACGAGGATGAGCAGATGCAAGAAGGGACGTGCAATGGAGAAGAGCAGAGGGACATTGTGGATGAGCAATGTGTAACTAAGGGCCGTCCTGCTCCACCAGAAGCCGAAAGTCTGCTTCCCAGCCGTCAGAGTAGAAGTA
This sequence comes from Brachypetersius gabonensis, assembly GCA_037577145.1. Taxonomy (NCBI): domain Eukaryota; kingdom Metazoa; phylum Chordata; class Actinopteri; order Characiformes; family Alestidae; genus Brachypetersius; species Brachypetersius gabonensis. The sequence goes on along the minus strand of JBBJLR010000080.1, from coordinate 33,301 downwards.
GGTCCAAGGAGAGGGCTGTCGAGCTGCACAAATCTGACAAAAGAAAGAACAGAGCTGAATCAGATGCTGATACCAATCGGAAAACTCAAGGTCCAAGCCATTCTCAGGAGAAAAGGTCATCCAGTATAATCAGACAGTCCAGAGATGGACATCAGCGGTCCAGATCTCCTGTGACATCCGGGAAACAACCATCTTCAAACAGAAGTCCCCGTTCTGCAGAGGCCGACCAGGGAAGTAAAAGGGCCCCTTCACCATCAGTGCCACAGCCTGGAGGTGAGCAAAGGGCTGGTCATTCCAAATCACCTGAGAAGACGAGGTGCTCTAGATCCAAAGACAGATATGGCAGACCATCTGAATCTGACCGGAGACAGGACAGGGACAAGATAGTTAAGTCTCCCTCTAAGGAAATCTCATCTGGCAAGGAAAACAGATCTCCTCGCAGAAAGCAAGAACAAAGTCCAGCACAGCATAAATCCTCTTCGAGGAGTAGAGAACACCATTCCCCTCAGCATCCTCCCAGGAACCCGAGTGACGATCAAGGGTCCAAGCAGAGGCGTTCAGATCTCCACAACAGATCTCCAGCAAGGAGAGGTCGATCTCGCTCTGTGGAGAGAAGACCAAGAGATTCTGACCGATCGAGACCTTCACCTGTTAGGTATGTGATGACTGTCTAGTAAAATAGGTGTTTAGTGTCATTTCAACCATACACACAGTACACAGGGATAGAAAAAACTAAATATAGAATAGGGCTGTAACTATCTAATATTTTTGGAATCGAGTATTCTGTTGATTTTTTCATCGATTAATCGGATAAATCATACTTACATTTAATTTCACAAGTTTTACAGCTGACCCGCCGTTTCCATGGAGAGCGGCTTAAACTAACTGCGTTCATGGTCCCCGATACTTTGGCTGTCACAGAATCGTATGAAAACATGGATGAGTCTTTCGTAGCGAGTCATACAACAAGCAGCTAAACACAGAAAGTCTGAACTGACTGTGTGTGTTTGGACCTGGTTCACCTCCAACCCTAACTCACACACACACACACACACACACACACACACACACACACACACTCGGCCGGTTAGTCTGCACCCCACATCCCCGAAGTCATATAAGAGGGCAGGAAAGTTTTACAATTGGACAAAAAGTGGAGGAAAGGTGCTAATTTCACTTTAACCCTGTTTTCTCTCCGGCTGAACTTCTCCCACGGTCCCTGCAAGCAGGAGGTTTCTCCTCGAATTTCCCGATCCACCTTAAAAAGGCCCGCTGCCACAGTGAATCCCCCCCTAAGTCCCAGCGCACAATAACGACCGGGTTTAAGGTGGACCGGAGAATTCCCCCAAGAGGTGAGGGAACAACAAAGAAAAGCTGGCTCTAAAAAAGTAACAGAGGTCACGATAGAAAAAAACACCATTTTAAAATGTTCAGCAGTGTTTCTGAGTGTGGCCTGGAGGGAACTCCTCCGAAGTGGTCAGCCATGGACTTGAAGAAGACTTTGTGGTGAGGTTTGTTAAGGGTGACTCGGAGCTCGGACAGGCTGAGCCTCTCCGCCGGCACTGCCAGCTTGTCCAGGTACGAAGTCTCCTGCCCGTCCAGGTGGTAGATGACTTTGCTTTCCCCCCCACGGCCCACAGCTCGGGGAGGCTGGCCCAGCGTTCATCCAGACCCGGACTGCTCCTTTCCTCTCTCCTGGAGAGCTGCACCACCTTCTCGGCTCTCTTCGGAAGAATTTTCCTCGAACGTTTTTTGTAATCGAATCACTCGAGTTACACGAATAATCGTTTCAGCCCTAATATAGAACAAAAAAGACTACACAGGATTGACAGGACTAAAGACAAACACAAGAGCAACAGTACAGTAATTCACAGGAAGTCAGTAGGAGCAGTAACAGTACTAGTGAATACAGTATTATGACAGATACTGTATTCAAGCAGAAAAGTAGTTAAGTGTGCAGAAATGCAGAGTGTGAGGTGGACAACAAAATAGTAGCAACAGCAACTGTTGTAGTATTTAACAAATGGTAACACACCTTTGTCTAACTCGACCGATTGAGACCGCAAGCCACCACCTTCCAGCGTCTGCAATCACTGGCACAGCGTGCCAAGATGTCCTCGACTGGTCCGGCTGCTATGACTCCACACATGCTCTTCCCCATCCGAGGGCAATTACTGATTATGTTAAAATGTTCATTCTGGAAGGCCTTCTTTTGGCAGTTATCTCAATAGAGACTCTTTTCCTTTCCCTCCGGGTCAGCCAGCGGAGGATGGATTACCCTTTTGAGTCTTGGTTTAACCTGAGGTTTTTTCCTACAGCATTAGGAATTTTTCTTTGGCTCTCTAGGGGCTCAGACCTGGACTTGGTTGTGAAGAGCGCTATATAAATATATTTTAATTGAATTGCTTAGAAATCATTATCATGAGATCTCTCTGAGCCCATTTTTTTTCAAGATCCGATACAGTTTGCTGGAGAAGCCTTAGATTAATGAAGACCACAGTAGTCAATAGATATGAAATCTTAAACAGTTCATTTTTTAAAATGTAGTATTTGTCTTGCCTGGTTATACAAACTTTCCTACGTTCATTTAATTACCATGACTTGACTCTTTTCTTTCTTACATGCTCACAATATACATTCTTTAAACAAAACCAGGAGTCTGACTCTAGCTACCAGTTTAATTACTATTGAATTCCTAAACAAAGTGCATGTGTGAAAAGGCCTTTGTGTCTTCTTGCATTGTTTAGTCTGTTTGTTCCCTGTAGGATGCGCTCCCGTGATGAGGCCGGAGGAGGCAGAGGGCCAAGCCCATCTCTGGGTTCCAGACGGAGACTGAGCCGCTCCCCTCTAAGGTGCAGGTCACGCTCCCCTAGGAGACACACCAGCAGAGTGATTCCACCCAGACGAAGGTTTTTCCTAGCTGTTTCACTTGTTCTTATATGTATAAGAGACCAATGGATACTGCATTCAAATGTTGTTTTCTCTCTTAAGGGTTGTTTTATCTGCATTGCCATTAAAACTGTTACTTTTGATGTTATAGATCAGTAGAGCGGGACAGACTGGGTCGTAGGCTGCAGCCACACTCAAGATCTCAGGACAGAAAGAGGAAAAGCACAGAGAAAGAGGACAAGTTTAAGGACAGTCTGTCTGAAGGCATGAAAGCAGAGCATGATGAATCAGAGGAGGAAATGTAAGTACGTTTTACCATATCACCATGGATTTATCCCAGATATATGTTGTGGTTTTGATATGAAACATTGTTTCAATATTTAGTGGCATGTACATACTTTACAGATAAATTGCAATTGTCTGCATACAGGTTGGAGGATTATGATGTTGAGGAGGAGGATGAGGAAGCTCTGATTGAGCAGAGAAGACTTCAGCGCTTGGCGATTGTGCAGGTCTGACTCAATTTTTTGTCATCATTGGCTCTGTGTGTTTTTAATGATACATGTTATATTTTAATAGGTCTACAAAAAAATTGAAGGTACAAAAGTTAAGTTTGAGTTTCACATGATGGTCATAAACTGCTGGCTTGCTGCTTGACACACGGCCACATGACTTCTCACAACATTGGAACAAGGGGTATTCTCTATTTTTGCCCTCATGAACATGTAACATAACATTTTGTGTTAAAAACAATATTTACAGTATTCTCATTAACCATCATGATAGCAGTAGTAGCAGTAGTATTCATTATTATTCATCGTAATAATGAATTACGATAAATATGAATACTTACAGACCATTCATCAATAGTCCTCCGTAAAGTTGACCATCCTGTTATTTCCCTGATCCTCTTGTGTAATCTCTTGCACAGAAATATAAAGAAACAAATGAGGACAACGCTAAGTCAGAACCCGGCAGTCCTCAGAGTAGCTCCCGCAGCCGTTCGCCCTCCCCAGACGACATCCTTGAGCGTGTCGCAGCTGATGTGAAGGCTTATGAGCAAGAGAACATGGACACCTTTGAGGCTAACATCAAGGCCAAGCACAACCTGCTTACTCAGGATAAAGATGGTTTGTTTTGTTGTCTCTAGCATTTCAAGGGAGCACTTGTATTATGACTGTCTAGTGACATTCATCTTTTCTTAATTGTATGCATAGTTTTATATAATTTTGTGTCTTTCCTCGGTCACTGACCACTGAGTCATTCTTATATTTGGTATATGTGATGTTTTATGATGTTTGTTTTTCTGCATAAACCCATAATATATCCTTCAGGAGAAATTAAAATAATTGATGTAATTTTCGTTTTTCTCTCAGGGTCTAATTCCAAGAAGCCGTCGGCTCCAGACATGTTTACGGAGTCGGATGACATGTTCGCGGCATACTTTGACGTGAGTAGACTGGACCTGGTTTTTCCGTTGCATTGGTCTGTGACATTCCATGCATGAGTGCTTAAATAAAGTTGTGTGTAAGCAGATCTGCACAGGTAGAGTTGCAAGCTCTTGTCTTTGCCTTTATTGCCTTTATTTGTTTAGGTAAGCTGAACCCTTCTGTGCAACATTTAGACTCTTTAGGCTTATTATTATGACTTTTAAGGCATGCTAAACTGCTGTAATGAGCTTATGTTGTTATATTATGAATGGTTGATGTTTTAGGGATGCCTGGATAAAGACAGAGCTGCAGTTGTTATACATAGTACATGTATTTGTTAAACCTCAAAAGACCACTGGCTAATGGTGTGCACTGTTCACCATGTTATATTTTAAGTGTTATTTTTTTCTTATACTGAATACGTTTATGCCGTGTGTGAATGACATTGCACCAGAGGTACGAAGGAACGTACTATCTTTTGATTTTCTGTGCTATTGTATTAGGAGGGGTTGTACAGCAGGAACGATTAGAAATATTCTAATTCTGATATTCAAATATCTGTAAACATGGCTAGACCAACACTTGTTTATCAACAAAATACGTAGCAGAGTATCAACATTTATGTTATCATTATGTTATCAACATTTATATTTATGTGCCACTGCAATTAAACTGTCCTCCAGTGGGTGGCACACAAAAAAAAGAAATGGTTTTAAACAATGAATTATTGAAAGCTTTTCTGAACATGAAGACAATGCCATGTGAAACAGAATTTCGTATTTGCTCATTTCAGTGAGAATGAATGCTGTCTAAATAGTGATTTTAATATTTAAATACTGACACTATGCTCCTATGTACATCCCTAATAATGATAAATACAAAGATGACCCTGAAGCATCACTCTTAAGCCTTGGTACTTGCCCCTGGTTCCACATTTTTGTGTAGCCATAGTCGCACTGAAATAGTGTGTTTCTGCTGCTGAATGTTATTTTTTGGTAATTGCACCACCAGAGTGCAAGGCTACGAGCAGCAGGAGTTGGGAAGGACTTCAAGGAGAACCCCAGTCTCAAAGACAATTGGACAGATGCAGAGGGATATTATCGTGAGTTGCATTAGCAATCGTGAATGAGTCACTACTTTATAGCCTTATTTTGCTGTAAAGCTACTGTGTTTAATCTTTGTTTAAAACCTTTAATCATCTCTTAATTTTCCTTTTGTTTCCAGGTGTGAACATCGGAGAAGTATTAGACAAGCGTTATGATGTTTATGGCTACACTGGCCAAGGTGTATTCAGTAACGTTATCCGTGCAAGGGATTTGGCCAGGGCCAGTCAAGACGTGGCAGTGAAGATTATTCGCAATAATGAGCTAATGTGAGTAGCCTGATAGCAGTGAATCACTAATGGATAGTTTTGGTCTTGGTGAATATCCAATTAATAATTTTTAATTTTTCAAAATGATGACCAGTTATTTATTTGTAATTTGTTCAATCTTTTTCACTGGAGCATCTTGTGCTGCAGTTTTTTAAACTGTACCATGGAAATGCCTCCACTTATAATGACACCGTTGTTAGTCACATTGCCTACATTTACGTACAATTCCATCGCTACCAATGGAGGGTGGGGGGGGGGGTGTGTTTGCGTGCCAGTGATAAATCAAACAGGTACAATATGATTGAATATGTGACCCTGTAGGCAGAAGACAGGCCTTAAAGAGCTGGACTTCCTGAAGAAGCTGAATGATGCGGACCCTGATGATAAGTTCCACTGCCTGCGTCTTTTCAGGCACTTCTGGCATAAGCAGCACTTGTGCCTGGTGTTTGAGCCACTCAGGTTAGTTTGTCATCTTATAAAGTCCAAACTTACAACAGTCTTGTTGCAGTCATTCTTTGTAAATGCCCTGGTATGATCTGGTTCCAGCATGAACCTCCGTGAGGTCCTGAAGAAGTACGGCAAAGACGTGGGGCTCCATATCAAAGCAGTGCGCTCCTACAGTCAGCAACTGTTCCTGGCACTCAAACTCCTCAAACGCTGCAACATCCTTCATGCTGACATCAAACCCGACAACATCTTGGTAAGGCTCATCTGTCTGAGAAACTATTAGTTTCAATTTTCATTTCATATACAGATAACAATGTAGCATCATTACCGTATTATTGCACAATACAAGGCCAAACTGTCATTGTTGACATCTACATTATGATGAAGTTTCACTTCTACTAGGTAAATGAGTCTAAGACTATCCTCAAACTCTGTGACTTCGGCTCAGCATCCCATGTTGCTGATAATGACATCACACCCTACTTGGTCAGCCGGTTCTACAGAGCACCTGAGATCAGTGAGTATACCACAGTGATCACTCTAACTGGTTCTTTGCAGTTGTCACAATCGGTTTGTTCACACTTCAGAGCAGTTGTACTATCAAAACAGCACAAGACTTCTAAATGTGTGCTGTGGCAAAAAGACTTTAGCAGCAAAGTTGTAAGGTGGAGCCTCCATGGATCAGACTAGTTTGTCTGTTACATCCCACAGATGCTTGATGGAATCAAGATCTGGGGAACAACAGTTTTGATCATCTATTACCCTTACCCTGGTTCATCAGTTGTTTAGGTCCTAACCACAGCTGGGAGCAACTACAAGACCTGCTGTTTTGGTGACCTAGCCATCAGAGTTTGGCCTTTATTCCAACACATCAGCTTCAAGATCTGACAGTTTACGGTCTGCCCAATATGCCCTGCTCCTTGAAAGATGCCATTGTAATGAGATAGTTATTCACTTCATCTGTTGGTATTACCTTTCCTGCTGATCAATTTGGTTATACACCGCCAAATCAGTATATTTTTAATCATTCCCTTTCAAATTTGAGCTTCATCTACTTAAAAACATTGTCCATATAGTTATAGTTACAGACTGTAGCTCATCTGTTTTCATGCATGAGTCTGTACTCCTTTTTGTTATTGGTCAGTCTTTGACCAAAGAAACTCCCTTCCAGATATTATTTGGCAGATCATTCTCAAACAGCAGTTTGACACTGACATGGTAGTGTCAACCACCAAAGGTAGTTCTTTCTTCTAACAGGTATACATCCAAAAGATCGTATTCTCATTATGCTCCAGCATGAATAATATTTCTGTTTTGTGCCCTTCTGATCACTAAGGCTTAAGTCAAGTAGGCTACTTAGATTTCATAAGCACTTGATTCTTTAGCAGGATTTAAAGTTTCTGTTGCCTTTCCTTTGCAGTTATTGGAAAGCCGTATGATTATGGAATCGACATGTGGTCTGTGGGCTGCACGCTGTATGAGTTATACACAGGGAAAATCCTGTTCGCTGGAAAAACCAACAACCACATGCTCAAACTTGCAATGGACCTTAAAGGAAAGATGCCCAACAAGGTACAGAAAGTCTATATGTGTGAATATCTGATGTGCTTGCAGCTTTTGTATTATATCGTTCTTTTTCATATAGCAATACTGAATGAGTTGTCAGTGTTTGCAAGTTAATGAAACCCCTACACTAACAATATTTTAGTGCTGGACTAACAGACTAACAGTTAAAATATTTTCCCAGATGATCAGAAAAGGCTTGTTCAAGGACCAACACTTTGATCAAAACTTGAACTTCTTGTATACAGAGGTAGATAAAGTGACTGAGCGGGTAAGTTTCATTCATATCGTCTTATTAAGAAATGCTGTGATATTTTGTGAATCAACAATCATTGGGCAAAAAGTTGCTCAGCAACTGGTTTCCCCAAATGTTTTTGTAACCACCTTGTATGCTACCCCCCTTCTTTTCTCTCTCAACCTTTCTCTCTCTCCCTGTCTAGGAGAAAGTCACAGTGATGAGCAGCATCAACCCCACTAAGGACCTGCTGATCGACATGGTGGGCCGCCAGAGATTACCAGAAGACCAGAGGAAGAAAGTGGTTCAGCTCAAAGAGCTTCTGGACCAGATATTGGTGCTGGAACCAGCGAAGAGGATCAGCATCAACCAGGCCCTGCAGCACCCCTACATTCAGGAGAGGATGTAACCAGACCACCTTATGCACATGACCTCTGAGGACACACCGTACTAAGTACTCAACAAGTCTGCCGCCAAAGTGATGGTTTTGTATCTGCAGACATGACTCAAACGACAGAGACATTTTACTGTTTAAGTAATGTTAAAGCTTTTATTTACTTTCTGAACAGCAGTGCCACCTTGGCCTCACTTTAAAATTCATGATACATTAAGTATTTCACTTGAAGAAATGACCTGCATAGAGTTTCAGAACGTCTAGTGTAGTTTCATTTTGCTTTTGTTTTGCTTTTTTCTCCTCTCAGTTAATCTACAGGTCATTAGCATCTAGGAAAATTGGAAGCAGAGATATATTTGATACAACTATTCAGGGGACGTTAGGCCTACAGATAACCACAAATGATTGTATTTATGTATGTACTTGTGTAGTGTAATATTCTGAGCCGCCCCATGATCTGAACTGGATGTTGTCAGGTCAGCATAAATGCTGTCTATATCCGCATTTCCCTCAGGTGTTAAAGCGTGAGCGCACCTTGGTGCATGGGCCTGTAGGTGTGTGTCTGCTGAAATTGGAGTTCTTGAGCCCTACCTGATCCCATCTGCAGGGAAGGCCTCCTCTGTAAAGGCAGGTTGTGTTCCTCTGTTAGTACACTGAAGGTAAGCTCGCCACTCCAAAAATGCCATCATTTTCATATTGTGCCAAATGTTTGGCCTAATGTGCTAAAACCCAGAATAGTCATGCTCTGGCATCTCTTGCATGCTTCAGAATGTACATATGATGAATGGATATCTGCCTAAACTTGCTGTCCCTCTGTGTACTGGCCTTTCTCAACATTTCTACCATGGAGCCAAAGTTAAATAATGAGTGCAAATATTGTTAAAACACATCTGGAAGGAATTTATTGAGTAAGCCAGTGACAGTTGCTGTTTAGGGCAAGGGAAAATGGGGATTCTGGAATTTTGGAACGGAAGTGGCGCCTTCAGTGTACTGCCTGTGACAGTAAATGCACTGTTTGACAAGAACAGTGTTTGTGCACATGCACTCTGACAAGCTTCCTTATGTTCCCCAGTGTTCTCTCAAGGTGTGCATGTGTATATAAAATGCGACACTGTGTGCTTGTGTAAGACCTTCGTTGTGTCCATCTTCTGTGGCTCTTTGTTCTGACGCGATGTTGTCTTTTGATACAGGGGTATTCCTCATCTGCTCTATGAATCTGCTTGTTTTGAGCGGTAATTGCTTCTTTATTTCATATTGCTTCATTGGTCAAATCAAACAGATAAAGACGTGAAAGACTAGCTCACTCTGGAAGCATTCATCATGTATATTATCTTTTGCAAAGATATCTATGTCTTGCATGTTAACAACTAGCTTGTAATAATTGTAAATTCACAATATGTTATCCTAAACCAATATAAAAATAAAGAAGTTTGTTTTGGAGGAAGAGTAAGAAAACGTGACTATAGATCTCTAAAGAGTTCTGGTTTGTATTTGACACAGTGGCAGGTGATCGTAGTTTAAGGTGACTACTTATTCAGTGTTAGACTGGAGGCTTCACGTTTCTCTTTGGTTTCACTAACTGCTGTTTGTGATGTTTCTCCTGCTGTTTCCCTGTGGTTGCTGAGAGAGAGAGAGAGAGTGAGATTATAATCTCCAACCAAAGGAGGCTCTTCTCTGTGAACCATCTTCCAGCCTGCCTCTGCTTTCAAAGAGACGAGACCTCCACAAGATCCCCTTATCCAGGTTACTCCTAAAGGCATGTGTAGCTCCAACACAGCAATACAGAGATGACCATGTTTAACTGAAATGAATCTGAAAACATTTATGCTTTGCTGCCCAGTTTGAGTGTGGTTTCCCCTTAAACCCTTTTTTAAATAGATAGTATTCTGGTAACCGATCACTTTGTTTTTTACACTGTAGAAGTGCTCCATATGATGTGTCATTCTGGGAAATTGCAGCAAGTTGTTTGAAAGGAGAGGAACCTTTAAATTGTGTAATATGAAAGGAACCATGAAGTAAACATGTTTTTCTGTTTGTCTAGTCCTGGTGCGTTTGGTTTTTTGTAGGTCTCAGATGATTTCACCTTGCATATGGGTATAGAATGGCAACAGCTGGAATATGAGGAACCAGAAAACATTTTTTATACAGTTCTAATGGATAATAACAGTAAATGTACAGTTGATATAGGCTGATTTTCCCATTAAATACATCTTGCATTATGCTTTTATTTATTAAATAATATTAAGTAATAATTTATTACCAGATACTCATGGGGAAGGTAAATCATAACCATACATGATTTATTGATTAATAATGATAAAATATCATAAAACTGATTTTAATAATCATGAATCATGATCACCAGCAACGCTTATGGTTACATTTTTAGAGGGTTCATCATTAGTGGACCCTCTGAAAACCTTCAGAAAAGCCTTTAAGCTTTGAGTGGCTTAGTAAAGAAGTAGGTAGGATGACGTTAATGTATTGCTTCATGGTGTTTCAGGAACGTGTACTCTTTGACTGCAAACACTTTGTAGGAAGATACTGGTTTATTTGTTCTCTGTATTTTAGGTGCTGCCCATTAGAGAAGACTCTTAAAGGGAACCACACCTGACCAAAGGTTTCTGTTTTAGAGAGAAATCTTTAAGAATGTTTTTGTTTATTTATTAGTTAACAGTGTGAGCTTTTATTGTTTCTTTTTAATAACTGACAGTAATATTGTAAGACAGTAAGATATTGAGGTATTGAAACACTTTTCTGCAGGTGTTCAGTGCTGTGTGTCACAAGCCTTTTACTAGCATTAGCTTAGAAATGCTGGCTTTTAACGTCAAGAACTGCAAGATATCTCAAAATCTGGCATAGGTTACTTGTTAATACCAGCCCCTGCCACCTGCAGAATCCCTTCCAAAAGGTTTATATCAGCTCTTTCAGAGTTTTAAGATTTTAAAAAAGAAAAAGAAAGCAAGAAAAAAAGAACTGTGTTCTTACACATTGTTATAATTTGGCGGTATGTAGCCAGATTGATCAGCAGGAAAGGTAATACTTTTCTTTTTTTTTATTGAGATATATGTGTGTTTATATATGATCCTGTAGACTAATCTTCATTTCTGTCTTTCTTTTAGGGTAAGTCTGCATTTGCTTCTTTTATAAACATTGTACAAGACACCACACCAGAAGGAGATCCTGACCACCAGCACCATTCTTCTGCTGAAGCTCCATTATCACCGCTTCATTCATTCACAGGATGATGTTTATGGCATCATTTTAAATGAACTATTCTATAAGCTGCTCAATCAATACTTAGTTACATAATTTGTATTGTACAGCATGCAAATGTGAAACAATAAATATTCAAAAAATTACTCTTATGTTCTCATTGTTTTTTGTGTAGGTTTTCTTGTATGGTGCTATTAGCTAAACTAATAAACACATCAACACAGAGACATCGTTTTGCCCTGATATAATTGAAAACACTGCAATTACCAAATGACACACAGGAATAAAGTCTCACTAACCAAGTTTTTCTGCTAGGAGTGGTCATTGTCTTTTTGGCTGAAGATGAGTCTCCTCTTTGTGCTTTTCTTTGTAGTTCTAGGTCTCTTAGTCCTACTTGAAGTTATGGGCTTTGGTGAAACACTAAGAGAGAAATCTGGAACGACGCTTTCAGTCTTGTTGAATTTTCCTGGTGGTATCTGTGGACATTTGGGTAAGAAGTGACGTAGGCACCCATCTCTGCTTACATGTCCTGATTTTGTGGAGGGGCAGGGGTGATGCCCGTTTCTGCGTAGTGAGTTCGGACAGAGCACAAGTTTGGTAAAACTGCATGTAACAGAATTGCATTCTGTATGCCCAGAAAGCCCTAAGTTGGACCCTGGAAGATCACCGTTTCTTAAACGAGTGCGGTTTTGGTTTTGAGCTGGAGCGATGGCTGTAGCCGGACGGGATCGCACTTGTTTCCCTTGCTCTTTCTGCACCGTGGCACCCTGAAGCCTTTCTAGCTCCATCAGCCGTGCAACCATGGGAGCAAGGCATGGATCACTTTTCAGTATTTGCTGAATCTCTTTGTATTCTGCAGAGGAAGGACACTGAGTACAGTCCATATCTTTGAGAGGGGCAGGGAGAACCTCTGTATAAAGTTGTCCTGCTTCCCTCTCTGTTGAAAACAGAGTGTCCAGATCCTTGTCTAATGACTCCGGCCTCAGGTCTTGCTCCATGGATGCAGCCCACTTTGAAACCTGAACACTTTCTTTCTCCTGGTCTGAAAGATCACTGTCGTCAGAGTTTGAGTCTAATGACACTGCTGAGTTGTGTGGTGAAAATCCAACGTCAGAAATGTTTGAACTACAATAGAGTGAGCCTTTCATTCGTTTCTTGTTCTCTTTTCTGTCTCTCTGAGCTACTGTGTGGCCGGTCTGTATGGCACTGATTTTCAGTGGACAGTCGTTCTTAACTTCTTCCTGGCTTCTCACGTGCTGAAATGTGGGGTCCTCCCTGTTTCTGCTGGGAGGATACTGAAGACCAAACGTCTTCCACCTGTGGGTCAACATCCTTAACTGGCTGTTGTACTGATGTCTCAGACTATAAGTGACAATACAACAAGCCAGACATTAATCTGGAGAGAAAGTAGCAAAACAAAGTAATATCTTTAGCCTGAACCCTAGTAGGTAGTAGAAAGTAAAGGGTCTAATGTTGCAGGATGATGTGGAGCTACATTCAGTTCAGCTACAGGTTAAGGATTTTGGCAAAGCCACCAGACCCTGAGGCCAAGTGCTGTCAGCAGGGATGGTGTACATTTCTGATTTATTCAGCACACATCAAAAGCAGAGTGTGTATGGGCAGCCAAGATAACTAATGAACAGCCCCATCACTTAATATCCCATTGTTATCTGCAAAGGTGGCAGTTAATATGCATCCACAATCACACGTTGCTGGGAGTGTCTAAGGATAATTTTCCGAAACACCCTGGACTTAGATGAACTCATAATGACAATGCCTGTCATCAGGCAGGGAGTGTCCCCGGTGGGTGAGAAGTCCGTATCTACTTACACTTTGGCTGATCCTGGCAAGCTCCCGCAGGTGGTTGGCTCATGGGTCAGTTGGACAATGGAACTCGCGGCTGATGAAGCTTTCTGCAGAATACATTCAGAACAAATGATATATATGACTGAAGATTAGGACATGATTTTTGACGGAGAACAAGCTTTCCGTGACACCACAAGAAATGAAAACACATTCGTGTAATATTAATGTAATATTCCCGTGCGATTAAGAAATCCTGGATGAAACACAGTTACAACGGGGCCAGATATGGACATGTGTTAATTATGCTCAAGGTTTAAAAATACAGAAACAAGCTGCTGGAACCAGTCTAACTATTTAACGATGCTTTAAAAAAGATTCTGACCATGAAGAAATGGTTTAAACAGGGGACTGTGGGGATGTTAAAGAGGAACACAGGCTATTCAGGTATGTCAAACCCACCTTGTTGGTTGCTCTCCACAAAGACACACCTGTGCTGAAACATGCAAGCAAATGTAACAGTGTTTCCAAAAGATGTCACAAAGAGTTACAATCATTTCAAACGCAGACGTGCTACTGACCTCCAGCTGCTTTTGGACTGGATGGCATCAAAGTCCATTGGAGCTAAGCAAGAACTAAAGAGAGTACGTTGAGGGAGCCAAGCACTCCAACTGAAGACAAGCTGAACACAAGACTGACTCGTTTAGAGCAGGCTGGCACCGGGCCACTTACGCCGTACGTGGTGTGGGGGTCGGCAGGTCCTCTGCACAGCCCTGTGCCGAAACGACCCGCCCCAGCTTTCCTTGCACTCACACCCTCTAGAAACAGCGGGGACGCGCCTCTGACAGGCTGCTGTTCACAGTATTTCAACTAGGAACACGATCAGAAGCGCACATTTAAGCTTCAACTTTTCATAGTAGAAATGTTCACCTCGGCAACAATAACCAGCACTAACGTCTAGTTTACTGAGCTGGAGATGATCAGAACTGAAGTCACTACAAACCTGGCTGCACCTTCCTTTTGATAGCATTGCCGTTTTGTTACAGGGACAGTTACTCGTTTCAAACCTCTCGGTGTGTGCGACTGACAGTTTTGGTTTTACATGGAAACTGTGTTAAAAACAAAACTAAAAGTGAGTTATCTCAAATCACAACGTCTTCTTGATAACAGTCAGCCGGGTCAGGGCTGTAAACAGAAACCATGGCAACCGGCAGGGTGTTGTTTTGATACATGCAAGCGGAGGTGTGCTACCGCGACTTTCTGCGCATGTGCAGCTGCACTGTGTTGGCATGATGTCCCATGAATGTAAGTCTGTGCTATATTGCACTGGGGACACTGGTTTATCTGTGCTATATTGCACTGGGGACACTGGTTTATCTGTGCTATA
>JBBJLR010000080.1:0-13753 GCA_037577145.1 Brachypetersius gabonensis | reverse complement strand
GTTTATCTGTGCTATATTGCACTGGGGACACTGGTTTATCTGTGCTATATTGCACTGGGGACACTGGTTTATCTGTGCTATATTGCACTGTGGACTCTGGTTTATCTGTTTAGCTGTATATAAAATATTTTTTAAGTCCGTGTGGGATAACGCCAGCATCTGCCACAGCACTGTCCCTGACACTGTGAATACACACTTTACATGAAACTCTTCCAGTAATTATAAACACAGGTAAAATCACGACAAGCCAGGTGTAAAATGAATGCATCCGATAATCAGGTTAAAACCACACTTACTATCAGTGTGATCGTGAACAAACTCCAGTGGGACTGTCCCTGTCACTGGTGACTGTCCCTCTGAATAAGGGCTCTGGATATACTGTACCAAGATGTACATGCTTAAACTATACTCCACATCAATATGTGTCTTTCTGTACCATTGCATATTTAGACTTAACAGACCTAGGACGCTTAAGTGAGATCTTGATAAAAGTGCGCACTACTCTGGTTTTACACATATTTTGTACGTTTTATCCGTGTTTGAAATGTTTCAGGTCAATTTCAACCTTTGTTTTTCAGACTAATTGCAAGTTGTTGCAATAACATCATCACCGGTGTAACACACCGGTTCTAACTAAAGGGAAGTCCACCCCTTTAATTCAAATCATGGAACATTCCAGTCCTGTGTTCAGGGCTCCGGACTGTCCCAAGACGAAACACTGGTGGGGGTGTGATATTGATGACCAGCATCTTGGAGGACTAACCGGTGTTCATTCGTATTCATCTGGATTGGTAAATTATCTGTCTTCATGCATTTATGACAAATGTTTGTTATGTTATACACTATTAAAACAATTTATTGCTACTCGAGGCTGTTGGTCTACTGATTGTAAAGCCCGGGTTAGCTCTGTAGTTCGCTAGCTCCGTCACTGTAGCGCAGAGATGCACAGATCCGCTAATCTTTAACGCATTCTTCCCTGAAGCTGGGTGTGGATATGGTGTAGAGATCTGCAGATGGCAGGATGTTTATTATGTAGCATGCAGCCTGACCCATTTATATTCCGTTAGATCTGCATGACAACTAACTAACGGACCTCAGTCTCTGACTCACACTTACAGTGTGAAGATGACAAATGAGTTCATGTTTAAGGCTAAGGTTATTTTATAAGCTCGATAAAGACATGGTTGTTAGCTAGTTTGTTACCCTCCACTAACCTACTAGCTGCCTAGCGTCATAAGTACAGAATGGGGGGGGGTTAGTTCCTTTTTAACAACAACAAAAAAAAGTTAAAAACCCCGCTCCCCCACCTGTGTTTTTGGTCTCTTTGGGGGGGTCTGGGTCTTGATCGGGGGTGTGGGGGGGTACAGTACCCCCCAGTAACCCCCGTAATTCGAACCATGAGTAAAAGCAATTTGGTTTTTTTTAAATAATTTGTTAACCCTGCTTCATCATATTGATGACTTTTGTGCAAAGTAGCATATTTTAATAGAGAAATGAAATTAACATCTTATTGATTAGAACTATTAACCTGAGCCACTAATTAACAATGTAACGTTCTACCCCCCCACACCACCCCCCACCCCACACCACCCCCTTCAGAGTGCAAAGACAGAACTGCCAAAATGTCCAGCAAAAGGGCTAAGGGGAAGACCACCAAAAAGCGTCCCCAGAGGGCCACGTCAAACGTGTTTGCCATGTTTGACCAGTCTCAGATTCAAGAGTTCAAGGAGGCTTTCAACATGATTGACCAAAACCGGGACGGCTTTATAGACAAAGAGGACTTGCATGACATGCTTGCTTCATTAGGTAAGTCTATTCTAATACACAGCTGAAGGAGCAGGGATGGGTATCAAGAACCAGTACCAAGTTGGTACTGGTTCAGGACTGCTCAGTACTGAAATACTGACCATACTGAATACTGAAAAAAAATCCAGGATAATCCATGCTGCATTTGTAGCAATTGCTCCTCCCTCATTATATTTACAAGAAACTCAAAAAACTATTTAGGCTGTTATATCTGTAAATTTAGTAATAATACAATAACTGCTGATTCTTTCAACATATTTGTTTATTTATTTATTTATTTATTCATTCATTCATTCATTTTTTTATTTGCACCAAAATTTAAAGAGCAGTGTCTAAAACAGTATCAGAATCAAAACGGGTTTCAGTAAAATTGTAATGATACCCTTCCCTACTGAGGGGGTAGATCTGTCTGGTGTAGTGACACTGAAAGGTGAATGGAGATTCTTCTAAGAATGCTTCAAAGGACATTAAGTGCAACATCTGTACTTTGAAATTTAAATGTCAGGTAAGAACCCCACAGATGAATATCTCGAGGCCATGATGAACGAAGCACCTGGTCCCATCAACTTCACGATGTTCCTCACAATGTTCGGAGAAAAACTGAACGGCACAGACCCAGAGGATGTCATCAGAAATGCATTTGCTTGCTTTGATGAGGAAGGGACAGGTAACTCCTTAAAAATAACAGTTTACCGGCTAAATAAATGAGCGTAACTCTTAAAATGAATAACGTCACAGTGCCTTTATATCCACATGTACTGATAAAATGGTACATTAAGGGTTGAGTTTGTTTGATTCATTATATATACATTGGGTTGAGTGACCTAAAAGTGGTATTGATCTCACTGAACGTTTTCCCCTGTAAACTCTGTAGGTTTTATACAAGAGGACTACCTCAGGGAGCTCTTGACTACCATGGGGGACAGGTTCACAGACGAAGAAGTGGACGAACTCTTCAGAGAAGCCCCTATTGACAAGAAGGGCAACTTCAACTATGTGGCGTTCACACGTATCTTAAAGCATGGTGCCAAAGACAAGGATGATTAGGAAGGGACTGAGTTTCATAGGGGATAAATGCAAACGCATACACTGTTCATACACATCATGATTACTTGTGTTTAGTTCTTGTATAGAACAGTTCACACACATTGGCTTTGGAAGGAAGGTAAATAAAGCTACAAGGCAACACTAAAGCTGTTAGGTCCATCTCATGGACCTCTCTAATATATATCTTCATAGACTTGTATATAAGTATTTAACTACATATAAATGATCTGTGGTGTACTCAGGCAGCTCTGGCGATTGAAAGGTTCAGAAATAAACTCTGGAATGATGGTGTTATCCAAGACTCTGGGTAGTTACATGTTGTTAGGGGCTGGTTTGTTGACTATGATCTCACGCCAGCATATTTCTGAAGGCCAGAAATAAACTTAATTATTAAATGTTAAAACTCGATTAGTTTAATTCTTTGTGAATGTATGTGTTTAAAAATGCAGCCTAAATGAATGATTGAGCGCAATTCAGAGTGGTTTGAAATGGCGAATAACTGAGAAACGTTCTGACTGATTTCTTTACAGTAGTGGTGATAGGAACCAGACATTGTGATTCTTATCTTATTTGTCGTGTCAGTATTAAATAAACCATAATTAGTAAATATTAGTAAACCAGAAAAGGGTTGTTTGGGTGTGTTTTCGGTGAGATATTTTCAACCTAAACTTCTTCTCCAAACTATCCAAAGACAATGTCTTGGACATCAGATGTTTATTCATGTTATTGTTTTCTGTGATTTAGCTTTTAGAAGCATTAAACCAGTTATTAATGTGACAACAAGGCCGTATGTATCAAAGCGCAGCCAAAACAGTCTACAGTAAAGCTCATAAAGCTCGTAAAAGCCATGAATATTTTTTATTTAAAGCTTGTAACAAACATTCCATACAGGTAGAGTATGTCTAATACATTACATTACCTGCACTCCATCTTATTCAAGGCCTTTTTATAATGGGAGAAAAAATGGACAACTTTAAACATTTGGTTTCCAACCAAAAATGGCAGTTTAAATTCAACAAGCATGATTATATAAAGTAAAAAATTAACTAGAAAAATGAACTAGACATGTCATTCATGTAATCCAGTGTTTTTAATGCCTGGTCTCACCACCTTTGCGAACAATTCTTGGTCTAGAATGACGTATTTTACATCAGATCACTCTGAATGACTGTGTATATTTCCTATTGATCTGAGAAATTGTGCAGTTCTCATTTATTCACTTAGCTTTACACATTCCTCATAAAAGCATTTCCTGTACAGTACATAGTACCCAGCATAGTACAGGGCTGCAGAGTTTGATCAGGTGTGTTGCAGAGAAAAAAGCGTGTAATAATTCATCTAATCAGGTGTATTGCAGATTGCATTAAAAACACTATGCTGAGCAGTGGATTCTGAACCAGGGCTGGGACAGTTTGGCCTAAAAAAAATGATTGTGCAATGATGGTATGAAACGATTCCACTTGATCACTATGTTTATGGTTTTGATCAAGCAGTCCGAGTGGAAAATAGATTTAATCCCTCCATGCAAAATATGTGGTCAGCTACGTACACCACTGCAGAGAACATGCTGTCACTATGAACTTTCATGCCATTTCCTGTCGTGAGAAAGTGGTATACTCTGAGGCATAGACTGTGTGTGTGTGTGTGTGTGTTTGTGTGCGTGTGTGTGTGTGGTTTTTTCTTGAGGCAATCTCACCTCATGCAGGGGTACAGAATACATCACGCACGTATTTTCGCAGAACATTTTGTACCGTAGTATCAAGTCATCTTAATCTTTGTGAAAACATTAAGAAATCCTGCAAAACTTCAACACTTTTATGCTTTTTTAGAACCCCCCTTTTTTAGGGCCCTCTGCTGGATGTATGTTGCCATGTGTGATGTGTATTAGCTGTCCTTGTCCTCATAGAGCAGAGATTTACCAGCCCAAGGATGTTCCGTTCTGGCTCAAAGGTGTGTGTTCAGCACAGTTTGGTAATTTTCTGACTCAAATATCCCTGATTCAGCTAATCTATTGATTGGCAGGTTAGTAAGTGTGTTTGTGCAGGGAAACCTTTTGTTAGCAGCAGTTTCTGAACAGATGGGCCCTGGTTTGGTTATTTTTGAGTGGCAGACCACTTTCTAAGACAGTCTGACATCTGACAGTAACATTTTCCAATCTTATTTGCAATGTGTCGCTGGTATCAATAATACAGTAAAAAAAAAATCAGTTGAAAACATTGAAACTGATGTTTTTGGTCTATTTTTAGTTTGCAAATCATCACTCAGTTTAATTTACATTTTACACAGCACATTTTAAATGGGGTTATAAAATGTGCAGTAGTGTGCTCTCTGTAGAGGTTGGGGGAGAGTGCTCAAACACCTCTGTTCATTTAGATACACTGGAGCATACGCGCTGTGAGAATACTGAGTATTCTGTACTGAATGTTTTGGGTAGGCATTTTGGTGTCGTATAAATGAAAGTTTGGATCAGATTTCATCATCCACTGTTTTGAATGCTCAGGTACTTTCTATGTTTGTCATGTGACACTGGTTTCCCCTCAAAGGCCGCAGTCTATTTAGCGAGCAGACAATGTACGTCACGTTCATAACGGTTCTCTAACCGCAGTGTGGTGCGAGGTACTCTCTGCGGCAGTGCGCCAGACCTTCGCACGAAATATTCTACAAGTAAACAAGCAGGCGCTGCACATCACTAAAGCATGAACTTCTGCTTATGAACAAAGCTGAACTTGTAGTTGCTATGGCTGCCCACTGTGTCATGTTTCTGTCTGGTATACTTTAATGTGTGGTTCATTGTGGTGTGTGTGTGTGTGTGTGTGTGTGTGTGTGTGTGTGTGTGTGTGTGTGTGGGTGGGTGGGTGTGTACCCACACTGGAACTGAGTATCAGAAATCAAATAATAAAAAGATTTGTTTCAACTGGAATTTAATTCAGTCTGTTTGTACAAAAAGCAGCAATTATTAACATTGGCTCAGTTTTGCTTAACTCACATGTTTCACTGAATACAAATACAAAGAGATTGAAATAATTATAGTGACTGAAGGCAAAAACACTGCAAAACACGAAGTCCTGAAGGTCAAAGGATGAATATTCACAATGGGATTCGCCCCTGACACCTGTACAAAGAGTCGTCCCAGTACACCATTTCCAAGAGCTCAGTAGAACAAAACATAACATTTTACAATTAAACATTATATACTTAATAAAATAATGCTTGCATGGATACGAGGAATATCCGTACATTCAAACAAAAAGAAAAAAGCAGAGCTATCGCTACACGCTCCAGTGTATTTATTCCAGACTTCTAGGCATTCACAATACTTTGTCACAACCATTTGTTCCAACAAAGGGCAGTGAACCACCATTGTCCACAACACACTGGGCATGACCAAGTCACGCCATTTTACAGAACACTTTCTCATAAAAAGAGATGTCACTCTTTTGCTGAATTTAGGCCCAGATCCAGATTAAAGCTAATGGTGATTCACCTAGTTTAGTCTAAGACTAGGACTAATCCATACCAGCTTTTAGACCTGTTGGCAGAGTTTCCTTTCCTGCTCAAGAGAATGGGAGTCCCTGTCTTAAAGTCAGAGTTCTGCCCACCAGCTGCAAATATGGAGGCGTGCTGAGACACCAAAACTCTCCTGCGGCCATTCTTACAGTGAAAGGGCCTGTGTGCTTTCTGCGTCCGACATGACAGAGGAGCGGAGTGAGGTTCCCTGCTTGAAGGGCTTTGCAGAGGATCGGAAACAACTATAACTCTGGATGAGCCTGACCAGGTCCTTTCGGAAACGCACCCCGACAAAGGCATACACGAACGGGTTGAGGCAGCAGTGTGTGTAGGCCAGACTCTTCATCACCTGAGTGGCGATGTCAAAACTTTGGGCCTTGTCGCAGTCTGTGATGGTCGTGTTGGCAGCCTGTGCTGCCTGCATCACCAGCATGCCATTATAGGGCAGCTGAGAAAGGATGAATACGAGCACCACGGCCAGGATGACGCGTAGGGCCTTGTGCTTCTGAAAGTTCCTGGATTTGAGCAAGGTGTAGATTACGCTGGAGTAGCAGAAGATCATCACCAGCAGTGGAACACAGAAGCCCATGCTGATTTGGAGAGCCAGGACCAGGACCTTGGTCTGATTGTTTGTGTTGTTCCAGTAGATCATGGTACAGTAGCTGTTGCCTTCCGAGTCCTGTTTGGTGTTGGCAAAGAGGAGCTCTGGAATGCTCAGCACCACGGCCAGCAGCCACACGAGGATGCAAATAGACTTGCTGTAGGTGAGACGCAGCTTCTTAGAGTTCTGTGCCTTGGTGGTCTGCACAATCATAACATAGCGGTCCACGCTGATGCAGGTAAGCAGGAGCATACTGCTGAAGAAGTTGATCTTGTAGATTGCAAACACGCCCTTGCAAAGGGGCGTGCCGAAGGTCCAGCCATTGATGGCATCGGCTGCCCAAAAGGGCAAGGTGCACAAGAAGAACAGGTCAGCCATGGCCAGGTTCAGCAGATACACATCTGTCATGGTCTTTAGGCGGTTCTTGAAGTGAATGTAGATCCAGATCACCAGCATGTTGCCCACTGAGCCAAGGATGACAATAAGCAAGTAGAGGGGAGGCTCATAGTACTTGCGAAAGTTTCGCACCATGCTCTTATCACACAAGGAGACCAAGTCCGTGTCAACATAATCATCAGTGGTGGACCCACTCCCATAGTCATCCTATAGAGACGAAAAGGAGAACAAGCTCAGTAAAGCTCAAAACAGTAACGAATATATTTGTTTACTCCATCTCTGGTAACATCTCAGTTCACGAGCAGCTTTTGATTTTAGGTCTAGGCTGAGGGATGTGTTTTCTTGTGGACTACAATGCAAAGATGTGCTGAATATGAGCGACTGCCAAATGCTGTAAATCTTAAAAATGCAAAACTGGTAAGTTTTATCGTTTCAGGTATACTTACATTTTGCGGCAATGTTGATGCGAAAAGCGTAGTCAAGGCTTCAGTTATATTTCTCATGATTTTCTCTGAAATCTGAAATCAGAACATCATATTAGTTTAGGCTGGATAAGCACAATCTTTTTGGAGACTCAGAAGAAATGTAAAATCATTAGCCAAAATTTACTTAAAGCAATAAAGCCCTGAATTCCTAAGATATCTTATAGTGTGGATGATCTATCCCTGTGTTACTTACCTGCCAGTCAGAGAGTGAAAGGTTTGACTCTGATGTGTCTGAGCTGCTGACTCTTTTTCTTGCATGGTCTGGTTTGCAGAAGCTTATAAACCTCTGTGTTTAACCACAGAGTGACGCACATTGTGTGGTGCTACGTGTTTTCCCCTCCCTTTCTGTAGTATCTCTGTGAACAGAGCCCGCGTTTAATAAACTATATGTAAATAACTTACTCATTGTGAAAGCTTAATCAAGAAATCAAGATTAGTGTAAAATGATTCGCACAGTGTCAGGGATGGGCTACCCTTCAATGGAGTATTATAGATAAGTATACCCAAGTCATTCAGTACTACAATCAATAACAGTATTTTTTATGACGGATTATTGCATCAGTAACAGCCCTGCTGAAAACAGGAGCCACTGGTACAGAGCTATTTTCTTTGAGCAGGACACACTTTTGAGTCCTTTTCCTACAAGATCAAGTTTACAAAGTAAACTGACTGACAGCAGCAAAAAAAACGTACCTCCAGGAACAGAGCCAGCACCGATTTTAATGTCTTGCGGTTGAATATACAGGTATATTGTTACTGAACCAGGACATGCAAGCAGAAGTCTTCTCATACGACTTGAAATCCGATGATTTTGTGACATTAGTTTAATAACCCTGCTCTAAACAGACAGTTCCATTGCTTGAGGCGGAGTTGGAGTTATTGGAGTTATCATCTGCGCACACTGGCAGACAAATAAACTTCAGCTCATCAGTTAGACCACCATCACAAGAATATTAAAGCTGTCCATCAAGCCCTCAAGCAAGGAGGTCATGTGTACAAGAAAGAGACATATATACATTCTAAATGACCTCAGTGATGGTCTTATGAGGGACTGCTATCAGATTTCCAACATCTAGTATTTCCAGAAGAGTACAGGCTTCTATTGCAGCAATGGGACAAAACCACTCTTAATAGCCTTTAAGAAATATGGTTTAAGTTGGTGTCTACAAACTTTCAGACATGTAATGAACCAAATGGGCCTGCATTTACCATAAACACCAATCATACAGATGCATTTGTCATCCATTAGTGGAAAGGCAACAGCACTGACAGCATTGACACATGAGGCTGGCAGGCTAGTGTGGGTGGTGTGGTACAAGTACAGCAGGTACAGTAACATTTCTGGTGTTTTGCTCTTGGGTTAACTTTCCCCCACAGCCTGTCTGTCTGGTCACCAAACATTTGACCTTTCGAGGACCCCTTTTTTTGGTTTGCCTCAAACTACGCTGGCGTCAAGAAAATAAACAGCATGACGTGACAGGACCAGACAAACAAGGAACAAAGAATATAGAAGTGTCTCGTCACCTTCTCCTTTTTCCATCTGTTTATCAAGGTCTGTTTATCTTTGCGGTCAGTCACATATACTTGCATGTGACACTGTATGGCATAGAATTCTAAAAAGTGAGAAGAAGGCTGGTCAGGAGAGATTAAGGTCATGATACACTGACGCCCTCAACAACTTTCTACAACTGTGTGAATGTACAGAACATTCTAAAATGCCATATGGCAACAAACTATATGGGCATGTGAATACATTGTTTCATCCAAATATGTTCCGAAGGTACATTTTTGGCCATTTTCAAACACTTTCAAACACACATCACATTTTTTTCTTCCTGGGACGGTGTGAATGGAGGGGACAACATGTAAACATGAACTTTTTAGACGTGGATGGAGGAAGATCATTCAACTGTTCTATCTGGTGGGACGGAGAGCAGTCCAGAACGAAGTGAATGGAAGAATAACCCTCTAGAACAGTGTGAGGTGAGTAGAGGAGAGCATTCCAAAACAGTGTTAATAGAGAGAGAGCATTTTAGAACCGTGTAAATGGAGGAAGAACATTCTAGAACAATTTGAATAGAGGGCAACAGTGTGAGTTTAGAGAAAAGGTTTTCGAACAATGTGAGCAGAAGAGAGAACAGTGTGAACGGAGGGAGAGTGTTCTACAACAGTGTGAGACGAGGGGAACATTCTTGATCATTCTAATTGGAGAACATTTTAAAACAGTGGGAATGGGCAAGAACCATGGAAATAGAGGAGAATACTTTAGAGCAGAGTGAATGGAGGAAGAACATTTTTTTAAACATCTGGTCAGTGGAGAACATTCTAGAGACTCCCAACAACCACACACAGGTGTGAGACACAAACCTAATGTTTGTTTTTGTTTTGTTTTTTTGCTGTTTTGGTCTTTAGTCTCTCATGCAGTTCAGTGTGAGGAACCACATGGTCTTCAGCTCAGGTGTTTTGGAAACTCTCACTAAGTGTTAAAGATCATAACCATCAAAGCACTTGGACTGTAGATCCTCTGCAAAAGAGTTTTCATGCATCACAGACATCCTGTTTTTCTTCTTAGATACATGAGTGTCTAATTTGATCCCAACCCATCTAGATTATTTTTCTGTGGGGTATTACGCAATTTCCTGACCATGAAGCTTCAGTTCCCCTTTAATATATTTTTCAAAAAATTGCTTTAATCCTGCACGGCACTATTGCCTTGGTTGACGACAACTTACACCACTGTCAGTGTTAGCAAGCAGGTAGTCATCAGACCACTAAATAAATATAGCTGCGTCGATGCCACAACCTACACCTAGACAAACCACAGAATGTTCCCTTCCACTGACCCTGTTTAATAATAGTACTGAGTGTACCACGAGTGTAAAACACACACACACACACACACACACACACACACACACACACACACACGTGCATGCATGCACACACACAAGCGTGCATACGTGCACACAGTTTTAGACTCCTTTCACAGAGTAGGAGAGTGCAATAATGTAGAAGAAATTCTACTAACAAAATAGAAGGCACATCATTTTGCAAGAGTAAACACTTCAAAGTGAAAGATGCCTCAAATGGTCACCTGACAACCATTTTAGCTCCACAAAGCACCTTTAGTGTAATTGAGTTATGTAAGTGTGAAGAACCACTTTAAGGATTCCAAGAAACTCTGTAGAGGCTCTTTAAACAATGTTAAAAGGTTCTTCACACTCACATCTCACCCGTAATTGGAGCTTTAAAGAACTTTTCATTACAACTTTCTTTAGAAGTATCAAAAAAAGGTTCTGCTAGGACATCATGCGAAGAAGCTGTTCTGGCCTGTTTTTACAGTACTGTGAAAAAGGCTCCCTTTTTAATGTTAATATTAATGTAAAGAACACCCACGGCTTATCTACACAGTTTTTAAATATTATTTTGGATACCATAGCAAACTAGGCAACACATTGCACAGCCAAGATTCAGAAAGCAGGGTCCTTTACTTGTTATTGTCTCCAAGCAACATAAAGACCAACACAATCAGGAGCAGGCAGTCGTTTGAGTAAATCACGGATGGTTTAGGGGATGTCCCTGGTGACAACTCAGATTTCATGAAAAGTACTCATCTAACTTCAGTTCTGAGTAACCAGCTAGCTAAAAGTAATGCAACTGTCCCTCTGAACCAAGCCAAAACTTGACGGAACATTCTGTGGTGGGCATTTGCACGAGAACGCTCATACGATGAGAAACTGTAATGAGGAACCCACACACACAACCTGCCACTTCTCCCCTGTCCACCGCGTAGGTGGTCGATACCAAAACACATCAAGCTCAGATGCTCATATGTATACATGGCTCACATGTGTTTTCCGCCCTTTGACCAAGTGCTTACAATATTCAAATGCAAAGGAAACTTTTTTAGCTTTATTTTTATAGTAGCCCGATTGCTTCAGCAGTCCCTACCGTTCCTCTTAACTTTTGTATTTAATATTATTATTATTATTTTTATCATTCTCATTATTCAGTCTTCTCATCCAAGCCCATTGGAATTTCTTTCATGGTTCCAATGCTAAAAAGTTGACTAATAGCTGTTGTATGGAGTTTAAATAGCTTTTTGATCAGGGGCCGAGTATTGATCATTTAAAGATTCGCCTTTTATGCTTAACTTCCATGATGCATGGGGAAAGAGAGTGGAGGGTGTATAGAGTGTATAGAGAAGAGTCCTGGAGTGAGCATTGTGACGTCACTGCTACAGCAGCCGCAAAGTGACAAATACAGGGCAACAAATCAGTCCTGAGAGAGTTACAGACTCATAAACAGGCCTTAAGACACTAAAGCTATGGTCAGTTATGAAAAGAAACATCTGTGTCACTGCCGTTTAAAAAAATCAGCCCTTCATCATGTTTTAGCACTACTAGGACACTAGCAAGCTGCTAGCCAGCTAAACTAGCTGTCTTAACTTTTGTGGGTGAGAAATACACCTGAGGCTCAGTACAGTGTAGTGGCGTGACAAGTTAAAGGTTTTTCCTGTGTTCTGAAATAAAAGTCCCCCCAAGAGTAAATCCATTTCCAAAATCCTCCCACAATAAAGCTTTAAGAGATTAACAGCAAGTTTGATGTGAGACGTTCCATTCTAGAGGAAGCCAGTCAGAATTGCTCACACTGGGTGTGAATGGAACCAGACATCCATCCCCAAAAGTTCTATCACATAAAGTCGGAGGCGTCAGATTGTAACTGCCGCACCATTACTAACCATCTACCAACACCATACTAACCATGTAATAACAACCACAGTAATCACAGCAATCACACTTCGCTTTTCCTCATGGAAATGCATTCCTGTTCAAACTGAGCACCTAACCTCAAAGCTAATTCACTGAGGGGATAAATTACATTGGATTACTTTTAAATAAAAGACATTGATATTGTATTTTAACAATCAGGTTAAGTAACCAAGACTTGTCCAATATCTTCTGGAATCATTGAGCTTCCAGCAAGCAATCTACAAACCTGTTTGTGATTTGCTCTATTAAATCACATGGGGTCATGTGTTAAATATGGGTCGGGAAGCACATGTTAGACTTAAGTGGCCTTCAGCTCAAGACTGATGTCCTCGCTAGTGAAAAACATCATGATATCACATGCTGTCTTGGACAATGGCATGTGCCTGGTGAGCTCATGATGGTATGATGATGTGAAAGAGAATACAACAACAAAAAAAAAGCAGAAATGTTAGTAGCTTCCTCTATACATTCTTATAAACAGCAAAAAACTGTGAAAAATAACACCTATCACATAAACATCCTGTGAGAGAGAGAGAGCTGGAGAGAGAGCTGGAGAGAGAGAGAGAGAGATGTTTATACATTTAAGTGACTAGCGTGCCAAAACGGTGGCATAAGAGATAATGGCAGATAGCTGAAGATTTTTTTACGAAGTTGGCCTAGTTGCTTTAACCCTTCATAAGCCAGAGAAGATTTAGGTCTGATAATACAACCCACAAAACCACTTGTTTAACTTAATAAACGGTAACTTATTATTATTAATAATTTATTGTATGATTGTATGATTCAGGAGCTACTATGAAAAGCAACTGTTATGAGAGAGAGAAACTTGAAGAGTTGTAGGAATAGACATTTTTTGCATGCATGGAGCTATTTTTGTTGGTAGTGTTGCACAAACAGATGGTTTCAGGGTGAAGTGGCCTGTGAACTGAAGAATGCCATGTTTCTCACAGATACTTCATAACCATACTGAGTATGGTTAATGTATGGTTAAAATACACTGACCATGTGTTTTTTGCACAGGGTACATTTGCATTATATAGCTTATATAATGGGCAGAGCCGACTTTTCCTACTGAGGAGGCTCCGGTCTTTCAATGTCTGTAGGAAAATGCTGACCATGTTCTATCACTCTGTGGTAGA
>JBBJLR010000070.1:0-11978 GCA_037577145.1 Brachypetersius gabonensis | reverse complement strand
CTTATTATTTTTTATTTCAATTCATAGTCTTGTTTCTATTTGTAAAGTGCATATCTGCGCTCAGTGATATCTTGTATAAAATGTTTGGATATATAATTTATAAATAGTAGAATAATGACTATATATTTAGGGTGGCTTGGGATCATTTTGGGGGTGGGGGGCTTCAGCTTCAGACCTTCCGCAGTTCTTAAGTGAGTCTTTTATATGTGTTTATGTTCATAAAGGTTCATGTCGGTTGCCTTCATGTACTCACAAAAGACCCTGCATTTACATTCAGTTTAAATTCTGTATCAAGAGGTCTGAACATTTCGAGTTTGTTTATAGCGAAAACTGATAAAAGAATCTACATATAAACACAAATGCAGCAGAGACTAAAAGTCCAGAATCAGCACTTTTCACAGAGTCCCACCAGTCATTCTGACAAGCCATGAGTGAGGAATAAATAAACAAAATGTAGGAAGAGAAGCTTCAAGGTGTACAGCCACATGCTAGAGGTGAGCTAAAGAAGAAATGCAAACAAACTACACTGACCCATACTGGAGTTTAGAGCCCCTCGGATGAAGGATCAAGAGAAAAGAGGTAAATGAGAGAAGAAGCGGAGGAGAGGAGGTTAGAGAAGTAAAAATGTGGCCACCTGAGGATCCCTGTCAGATAGCCAGAGCAAGAAGAGAGAAAAAATTGCTAAACTTTGCTACATGTGGCTGGTTGCAAGAACTGCTGATCTCCAAGCAAGCCCATAGAGGATAAAGCACAAGTTTTTTAGACCCTCACATAAAAAATGTGGAAAAAAAGAGGTGGGGGGTGGTGGTAAGGTGAAACCTGGCTACAGAAATCCAACACCATATTTTAATATGCAGACCCACAGCTGGACAGGGAGTAAAGGGCCAGTCCGCTGGATACTTGTACGTTTTCCTCAATGGAAAATTCTGCAGCTATTGGCAAAGTGTCACTTTTCTTCGTTCTTTCTTCCTAAAAGCCATCAATCCTTCAGGATTTCAGAAGCACAGAGCAATGATTAGGTGCCATATTGAGTAACTTACAGTACAGCGTATGTCTGAAAGTATCCAGACACGAAAAAAAATCAGCACATTGACCTACTTTAAAAAGAAATTTCACCAGTTTTCCAAAAAACCATAAATAACACATTGCAATGCAATCTAAGCCATTCAGAGTGGATTTGAAATGGTTCATTGTAGAATGGATTTCTTAACCCTGGAAGTGAATGGAACCAGGGGCCACAATGGTCTGCAGTGCAAAACTATTTTATTTACGCTCCACCAGTAAACCAAATCCACCAGTAAACCACCATGTGTCTTCTGGGTGTTTCCGTGGAATGTGGATGGTGGCAGAACAGTGGCAAATCCGAACTAAACCAGTTTCCTTTGGGGACTCTATTGCCTCACAATACATTTCTGCAAGGGAGCTTTTAGAGGCATTAAATCTTCAGACATCTGGTTCCATTCACTGCCACTGTGAACATACTGACTCAGAATGACACATTTCATACCAAACCACTCTGAATAACTTTGTTTACTTTGTGTAAACAAAATAAAATATATATATGGACCTAACAATCCATATATATGTGTGTATATATTCTAAGTATATGTACAGGCACATTTAAGGAAATTGGTGGGTACCTTCCTTGTAATGTATTGTGAACAAACAGCTTGTTAGATTTCTTTAAAAAGGGACTGAGTACGGGACGCTCTGGAGCAGGTATAAACCCTGGAACTGTGGCCGTATGATCTCTGAAGTGATCTCTGGTGGATCCAGTGTCTTTGGGATGGTCTGGAGTGGAGTTTGTGATCCAGACGTCACCCAAGACCAGTGCCTGACCTCAGTATTGGGAGAAAAGTGTTGCACTGACCACATGTTGGCTGATCTCTCTGAAATAGTGGAGAGTGTCTGATGGAGTTGATTTGTAGTGACTCATGCCTCACCACATTTCATACACAGACGGCCGCCCTCTCACACACACGGACGCACGGCAGGGTCCGGTATGACTGTGGTCCGCCGCTTGTGATCATTATGTACAGAGGGCTGCTCTGAAACCCCACTGACTCCACCACTCACAGGGCAAAATACACACATGCACATACATGGACGCAAACATGAGCCGTGGAGGAATGATCTGCTTTCAGTTCCACCACAACCGCATGACCAGAATAAAATAATAAACCTACTAGTGCACATTTGCTTCTTTTAGTCCATATTTAGGAACATTGCCCTGTTTCATTTTATATATATATATATATATGGACACTAGCAGTCAAAAGTTTGGACAAACCTTCTCATTCAACCAGTTCCTTTGTTTTCATTATTGGCTACATTGTAGATTAATATTGAAAACATCACCTATTGCGCTGAAGACAGCTTTGCACACTTTTGGCATTGTTTTCTCAGATTTATGAGGAATCAACCTAGATTGGTGTTTAATTAACAAGTGTTCTTCATCAAATTTCATAAGTGGAATTTCTTTACTTTTTAATGTGTTTGGGATCATCAGTTTTGAGGGTCGGTTTGGTCCACAGTGATCCTGTTCCTTACGGTTCTACTGCACATTAGGGCATGAACCACTTAACTAAGTAAAAAAACCAACAGTGCATCATTAACTTATTTTGAACTCTTTTTTTGGCGATGTTACGCAGTGCGCATTAAAACACAGGGTAGTGAAGAGTTGTCCTAGCATGAAAAAAGCCCTAAAGCGTGATCACAGCACGTGTTTTGATTACATTGTATATCATGATGGCTTCACGAAAACTCGTGAGACCGGGCTCCAGAGCCTCATTCAAAATTGCTGTGAGAGGTGCACACACATCCACGCATGGAGCCACGTCAATCCCTGTTTAATAAAACATTAATTACTGTGGTGTTAGAATGGGAATGCATGGGCACTTAGTAAGGATTTAAATGAAATATGTAATTATATTTAAATCACAACCACAACATAATAATGATTCGGAACAAGATAATTACGCTGCATTATATATATTGCGAAATGACTCACGGTCACTATGTGTCAATTGTGCAAAGAAGCCATCTGAGAGATCAGACTGCATGCAACACCTCCGGACCTGTTGCTGAGTCCAGATCCAATAGTGTGTAGTAGATGAAAAATCAGGGAAGGATATAATAATAAAAGAACTTCTCCTCTGGGTTTCCCCTCACCTCGTGTCCTGACGCACTCACTGATTGTCTCACTGCAGATCCATGTGCAAACAACTGGAATCACTCACTTCCTTATTAACAGACAAAAAAGCCCAGTCTTACATCTCATCACTTGCAATTTGGTGACAAAACATCAGTTAGAGATTCCTTCTAGTATCATGCAGTGTGTCCAAGACCTTAGTGAGACATGGACACAAAATACTTAAATAGTTCCCATGACTTACTAAGTTGTGGTCATGCATTAGGATCATGATCCTAAGGCTTAGTTTTCATTGCAACACAGTAGGGATATATTACCAGTATGGCACCATACTTCTAAAGGCAATTTATGTACTGACCTGGTTCGGTTAAAACTGAAGGGTCGGCAGCTTATTTTCTTAACATCTTTGCAAAAATATACTAGCAGCCGCATCTCTAGTGTATTCCTCATAGCTTTTTCTGCACTTCAGTCCTTCAAGATTTCAGATGATTAGCCGCCATACAGTGTAACCTAGAGTACAATGTATATCTAAAAGTGTCCAGACACAAAAACAATAACGAGTTAAAAAAAAAATTCAAAAAACACTGGCATAATTCACTCAAGGCAATTATATAATAATTTAAGTCGTTCAATGTGGGTTTGGCGTTACGTGGTTCATTGTAGTGAAACTTAGCTCTGCTTTCTTTACAACGGTGGAGAATGGAACCAAAGGTCACAATGTCTAGAGTGTAAAAATATTTTCCTTACTCTCCAAACCCACCAGTGATCCTTTGGAGTGTTTATGTGGAATGCAGATGTGGTAAAAGATCTAGCTCCCATGCCTTAGTTGTTGTGGCCACACATTTTTTTTAAGGAGATATCTCACCCATATATGTAGACCAGGCTCTGTTAAAACTGAGCTGATAACTTATTTTCTTAACATCTTGGCGAAAATAAACCAGGCAAAACAAGCTAACATCTCCACCATATTCGGTGGCAGGCTTTAAATTAGAGTTTTAACATCAGGGCTCTCAACTCTTTCACACACACTGTGAGACGATTACACCTAATCTCACAGTCTCACGTCACACTCGATTTCTCACGGATTTGTATGCCTCTCACAAATGCATTTCTCATGAACCTTCACATCTCTCACAGAAACAAACTGCTGACACTCATGAAAAGAAAAACAATAATAATGATAAATCTGCATGCTGCTCCAGTTTTTCACTGATTGAAAACATTCTGGCCTGGCAACGACTGTATTTTGTTAAATAGAGCACCTTAACTAGCCAGCCAGTCACGACTGAGCCACGTTTTAGACCACTGGAGTCTGGACTGGTATCCATAGCAACAGTAGACCATATACATATTGTACATATTTCACAACTTTATAAAAGAAATAAGGCTTATTGCTTTAAAACACTAAGACATGGTCATTGAAGGTCACAGCAGTGTAGTTTAGACAATAACATTAAGGCTAGGGTGGCTGAAATAGGAATACAACGAAGACAATAATACTAATCACGCAAATGTCAGATGTGAGCAATAAAAACATGTTCATGAAGTTCTTTGCACAAATTCACTCTCATATAAAGAGATTCATCAGCTTTAATCTTCACAGCTTTGGTGCCTTTCAAAAGGAGCCGTTTCAGGGCTCTGTTCCTTTCATGCAAATAAGCTGTTGCTGGCCACGCCCTACCCATGCTCCACTAACCCCTTACACTGCTCGTTTGACAGAAGACAGAGGTGCTATCCAGCCCTATATGTTCGATAGAAACACAAAAGTCATTATTTGAAAGTATTTACATCTCTCTCGTCTGCTGACTTGTCACGGACAGTAGGTGAAGATCCTCCACAACGCTAAAGACAGCTCGTTATTCATAGATCCTTTTTCAAATTAAATTTTATACCTAATACTTTATGTGGAACTTCTTAAGGAGGAAGGAAACCGGTTGTTGCTGGAACATGGCCATAGAAAATGAAATGAAAGCCACGGAGTTCTTTGGTTTTCTTTGGGAGAAAGTGGAGGATTTGTGCTGTTCTTTACAGCAACAACACAACACTTCATGTGTGACTCGCCTCTGCATGTAGACACAGCACTCGGCTTCTCCGTGCTCGTAACTAGCAGACAAAATGCTGGAACTTCAACTAATTCAGTGGGTGTGGTCTCGACAGATAAGAGGCGGTTCTATGCAAATTGGCCCATTATTACATAACACTGGGCCCTCTGTCCAAATGGCTCATTCTAAAAGGGCCTGAAACTATGAAGAATAAAGATGGTGAGATCTCTTTATGTGAGCGTGATTTTCTGCAAAGAACTTCATGAATATGTTTTGTATAGCCCAAAGAGCTATTATAATTAAAATTAGTTTTGCACAATATGTAACCTTTAAGAATAGAGCCATATTTTCTCACACAGGTTGGAGCTCCATTATCTCCAACCATCAGTGACTCAGCACACTCTCAACATAAATCTTAGTACATTAGTACATCCAAAGACTTTCTTGACATGCACTTTGCCCAGCAGGTCTGACCTTTAAGGAGGCGTTCCAACCTGAAACAAAAACAGCAACTAGAGCTACAGTTATTTGGCCAAATAAACTTCCACTCAATCTTAAGAGGATCTGTCTGACGCTATTTGAAAGCTCTGTTCACATTCTTCTACGAACTCCATTGACGCCTAGACTGCATCTGAATTCACACCCAAGTGGCATCTGCTCTCCTGCTCTTTCTTGACGGGGTGCAGGTGTATACTTTCCTCTGCAGGGAATAAAGACATTGAATTGGAAATTGCCGGGGAGTCTGTCCAGGCTTTTCTTCTACACAAAAACACAGAGGCTTTCCTCCTCCTCCATGCACCTTGAGTAATGTTCCATATTTGTTGTGCCACAGTCTATTGTGTGCTGGATTAGTTATCTTCCTTTCAGAGCAGTGGTCACCAGCCCTGGCCCTAGAGAGCCACCTTCCAGAGAAGTCTTGTTCTAGCCACAATCTCCAACACATGTTCTGGCTAATCAAATTTTGTAGACGCCCCTGATTGGCTGGAGCGTTAATTTAGGTGTGGGGGGCATATTAGATGCAGTTTAGAGCTAAACATGGTAGGAAAGTAGATCACCAGAAGGAGGGTTGGTGACCACTGTTTTGAAATATCAGTGCACTCTTAACCCTTAGAACTTTTTAAAATCTGAATTCAACAAATAAAAACAATGTAAAACGGTCTAAAATATGTCTTTGTCCTCCAACACACTTGCTGTTTGCTGCTCTTACTCTCGGCGCACCGCCACTCAGTCGCTCTCCAGACCCCCTCCCTCTGTGGGTTTTCCCCACCCACTTTTGGGCGGAGACTATCCTGAAAGTTCTACCGAGTTCAATGATCTTCAAGATCAATCAAGTAACTTTTTCAATATTTCAGTGTGAAGTCAGACAGGCAAAACTGTGGCATAGATATAATGATCCGTGTCAGTCAGCTATCATTGTTTCTTCAAAAACACTAAGCATATGATTATTATATGATCATTATACCAACTATCATGCAATATACAACTAGCTTCATAACAAAAACTGTATGTGCGTGAACACAGATTTGAAATCAGCATAAAAAACTCTATAAAACCCACAGAAACTTATCTCTGATGATTTTGACCTGTTGACCTGTGTTATTATTATTATTACATTTTTAAAATCACTGTACCTTTGGTTCGATGTGAAAACCCAAACAAACCTTAGCATGGTATCTGGCACCTCAAGCATCAACACAAAGTGGTGGAACTTCCATATAAGGACTTGTATGGCTATATGATGACCATATGTTAAAATTATTTCTTCAGAACAATGCCACAGGACTAAAAATGCACATAATGGTACCGGCCTCACGGGATTGAATTTTTATAATTTGGGCTAAATTTTAATTTGGTCATGATCATTTCTACAAAATACTATTATTAAGAAATAATAAATGATATTAATTATTAAACCGCGCAATTGAGCTAATTCTAAACTTAAAATAGGTACATTTTCATAAATTATTAATTACTTAATTAATTAACCTTACAAAGAAGTTATATTACATTTTTTCCAAGTGCTGAAAGAGACAGATCATAGTAAGTTATTGCTTATTATAACCCCATAACCCAGGATTACAATCAGTTTTAATTACTTATCATAATAAAAGCATGGTCACCATGTATTGCATAAACTATATTTGCATTAAAGTGAAGTTTGCCAAAATTTTGTATATAT
Source organism: Brachypetersius gabonensis (assembly GCA_037577145.1). NCBI lineage: Eukaryota > Metazoa > Chordata > Actinopteri > Characiformes > Alestidae > Brachypetersius > Brachypetersius gabonensis. Next base: position 4,606 of record JBBJLR010000070.1, on the reverse strand, counting down.
GCAATTTTCTCATAACATAAATATAGCAAGCCTTACAGGACATGTTTTAAGTTTGTTTTTTTAACTGTGCACTCAAGCTAAAAGATTAATATAGCTAGCAATTAACTGTGGCATATTTATAGATACTGTATGCACAAGAACACAATAAACACCTTTGCAGTGACTAAATTTAATGCAAATCATTATTTGTTTACTTATTTATTGAGTTTTCTCAATCTTCCAAATCTTGTTTTGACTTTAATCATTCTTTGTAATCTCAGTTTCTAAATAACATTATGGACAGTGAGTTATAAACATGAAAGGAGCTTTTACTTCACATTTTAATTAAGTGCTTATTCTGCATTAAATGGTAAATGTTCTTTGAAATACAGAAATGTTTCACATTTACGTTTGTTCTACACAGATTTCAGATTAATTTGTAATGGCCCAGGGTGCCTAAACTTTCACATATGACTATAAAAAGTTAGCAAGGCCATTGGCGATTACTTAACAATATAGGGTGAAGAAAGTTTGCAATGGTTTAGCCACTCAGTTTGCATGATGCCGATTGGTGAAGGAGCGTTAACTTGCTAACTACATTATCTTTGTTGCTTCAGAGCAGAAACTAAGGAAACACACTTGGTTGCAATAAGGAACGGAGGTGATTGATTAATATTCATTGTTCACTATTACTTTAGTGCAAATACGTAGTCATGCCAAAGAGAAGCTCAATTCTTCAGCTTCTTATTTACAAGCAGAAGCATGCATGAGTGTAGACACGGAATGGGTTCAGCCACAAGTTCTCCACTGCTGTGGAGCAATGGCTCAGCTGATTACAATCTCTCTCCATGAGCACCGTTCATGGCCAGGGCCACATTTCGGGGTGGGAGACTTTGTTCTTCCACTGATTGGTGGAGTGCCGTAAGCCAGACTGGGACCACATGGCTGAGTGGGTCCGCTATCTCTCTTCAGTCTCCAATTTTACTCAGCAGCCCTCGCTTCTCTCACCCCACTACAACCCTTCTCTCACACTGCCTGGCACTCAATCACTTTTCAATATCTCCACTCTCTGACTCATCTTTCCCTTTCCCGCTCCCTCACTTCCTTTCTCCCCTTCTCCCAAATACACTCAGACAAATTCATGTTCCTGGACACGGTACCGGACAGAGTATTGGCCACATGAGGCCGTGTTCATAAGGAACAAAATGCTTTCCCAAACCATGAACATGAAATCAACCTGGAAACTGGCTAAGTACGTGTGTGCGGAAGACAAAAGGTGCAATAAAGCTGGCAAAAGGGAGTCTGTGGAAAATAACTACAATAGGAGATGCTCTTTAGGCTTCAGTTGAGTTCCTTCAAGAATTACCCATTAAAAAGGTACTTGAGAAAACCTTACCCACTGAAAGGAACCCACAGTGTGTTTAATCTGATGTAAACGTCACTATTTGATTACATAAGGGCTAGTTCTATCTAAAGCAGGACTAGTACCAAGTGGAACAAGTTCACCCTAATGCTAATCAGGCTAGCCCGCTGCCAAGCCACAGATTTTTTCATAATGTTACCTTACACTTTGCTTTCTGAGTGACCATTATATTCTTGTCATGTAACACTGATAGGGCTGATATTCGCAGGTAAAACTATTGATTCTCCAGGTCTAGTCTTTTGGGAATCAAGATTCGGCTTCAAAGCTTTGGACTCAATTTAGCTTGCACTTGCCTCCACACATCTGTGTGTCAGAATTCTGACGTCACTCTTTAGAACAGGGGCTCCCGCTCTGACCGTCAGGGACCACCAGATGGTCCACATCTCTGTGTGCTGCAAATACAGTTGCAGCAAATAAGTGGACCAAATGGGGATCTCTGATGACCAGTGTGAAAACCATTGCTCTAGACAGGTCGCCTGAAAAATGAGTCCTACCACTGGACGAACCATTCCAAAACATTAGATTAGTGTTGCGGTTTGGGCAAACTGAATACAATTTGTACCAAAAAAAACATCTTACAATTAACTTAGCCAGTCCTGCAGCATCTATTCATCTGAATTTGACAGGAAAATCAGATACAGTGGACTTAATCCATGATCTCCAAGTAAACTTAGGTCTCCACTGCCTTGCTAAGATCTTATATAGGTAATATAACTCACCTGACATGATTATGTGTCTCTGAACAACTGAAGCAGTAGAACATCTAAGTTCCTCACAATTATGGCTAATTGCTTTAAGGAAACCTCTACAAATGCTTTTAATGATGAGGTACTGTGCACTTCACAAACCTTTTTCATTCCTACATATATAATAAGGCTAATTGTCCCTCCAGATGGGCTGTGCATGTAACTGTTTGCTGATACTGACTTGACTTTAGCTGGAATATACAAAAAAGGTTTTCTTTGGTTTCATGTTGGAATAAAACAAAGCAATATAGGGAAGTGAGTGTAGGGGGAAGTGCAGATAGCCACTGAGAATGCAACTGGCAAACTGTGGCCAGTTTAAATAACTATAGATATCAGACTCTGTCCAGTTGGGGGAGGTGCATCTGATAACATAAGAGTCAGTTGACGAAAAGAATGGCACCTGCAAAAGCCTTTCATTGGCGACTGACATAAACCTACATAAACACTTTGCAAAGGCTTATTCCAATATGTTTTTCTTAAAGGCTGTTTTTGTTGTTCTGATGACTGAGGCTTGTTAGACTATGTAGCTTTATCTTGGCTGTAATGTATTTTTGTTGACAAATCCATATGTATTGCCTTTTAGAAAAGAAATCTGGATTTAAAAAAACATTCAGTCCCATGACTAGTCATAGCAATGACCAAACACATGTTTTTAAAAATATTTTCTGCACTGTAAACGCTACGTGCCTGGTGGCCTGCTCGAACCCATTCACCCCTTCTATTATGAGCAATGAGGAGATACCAGGGGCCTGCAAATAACTGCACCCTGACTGTGAATTCACACTACAGAAAGTGAGGCCAGGCCAGGGTGCTGGACTATGCACCATGGGATGCATGAAGTCAGCTCCTGAATTGCTGAAGCATTACAGCACCTGCCCCCTCGTCCTCCTTGCAGGTCCCTGTCCGCCACGATTACCACACGGCTAGATTAGAACACGGCTAATGAGGGAGAGTGAAATCCTCTCCCATCTCTTTGGCTTTAAACAGGTTGCTCCATTTGACAACCACTTATAACCCAGTTCCACTCTTTTACACTTCATCAAAACATGCCAGAGAGGACAGATTTACTGATAAACCAACAAGATGGATTGGTCCCTCTGGCTTCGAAGCCATTTGCGCCATTACTGGCTAATAGCCTTTGTAAATAGTTTCTTCATAGGGTTGACACAAGGTTGCCAGTTTATGCTGTAACCAGTTTGTTGTCCAGCCTCCCTAGCGATTCCTCCCACAACTCCCAACTGCCCTCTTCTACCTGTTCCTTAACAGATTTCAACAGATTACAAGCAAATCTCCCTTTTCAGAGACTTTGGGCTGGTCAGTGCAGAGGTCTGGAACTAGAAGGAACATCTAAAGTGGGTTCCTAGAGTGATCGAGCACAGCTCATGTTTGGCAAAGCAATCAGCGGTGCATGCAAATGTTCCCTATCAGGCTGCCACTGCTGGAGAGTGAGTGCGAATGTGTTTGGCAATGATCAATGTTGCAAAAGTACTGAGTCACGAGCTGACTTTATGCAAGTCAAAAGGTTGAAAAACAAACATTTGGCCAATGGTTAAAACTGAGCCCACACAAAAAAAGACGGTTATGCCTCTGGAGTCCTGATCAAATTGTTTAAAAATTTGTTTTGGTCCAGAAACAAGGCATTTAATGACACAAGCGGAACTCGAGCAATGAAAGGTAACAATGTCTCACCTGCTTGTCCTTTGAGTCCCACTCTTTTGCTCTCTCTCCGTTCTTCTCTTTTCGCCAACCTCAGACGTCAACGAAGCTGCAGGCAGCCTGGGGACAGAGAAATCGACTCAAGGCGAGTAAGTAGCATGTCGTGCGGAGGATTGTGGGATGTCTGGGGTCAGTTCCTCCTCTCTCTCTCTCTCTCTCTCTCTCTCTCTCTGCTTCTCTCTGCAGGTTTAGCCCAACCCAGAATTACCCTCTACACCACTGGCACCAATGCTGCTCAGGTTACTATAGCAACAGGCTCTCTCTGTCTCTCTCTGTCTCTCTGTCTCTCTCTGTCTCTCTCTCTCTCTCTCTAGCTCTCCATCCTCTGCGAATGTGTTCGCTTGTTGTGTTTCCAAAGAAACAAGATCAGACCTGTTGAATCTTTTTTTTTTTTTACTGCCCCTCAGGTCTTCCCCATCAGGAGGCACTGTAGGAATCACTAGAGGAAAAAAAGAGAAATAGAGAGAAAACAAGGGGGGAAGTACACAGGCGTGGACTTAAGCATGCGAGAGAGAAGTGTGAGATAAGGTGAGTATGTATGAGAGGGGAGGGGCTACAATCGAGGGCACCATGTCAGCACTCTGCTGCTTATTTTAACGGTCTTAACCCCGCGCTAATCAGCGCTCCTGCATCTGTCTCTGCCTCGCCACGGCCCCCACGCCATCTACACCACACACACACACACACACACACACACACACACACACACACACACACACACACACACACACACACACACACA
>JBBJLR010000066.1:9689-31818 GCA_037577145.1 Brachypetersius gabonensis | reverse complement strand
CCATCCATCCATCCATCCATCCATCCATCCATCCATCCATCCATCCATCCATCCATCCATCCATCCATCCATCCACCACTGCAGTCCATGTTTTAAGGATTCTCTTCCCTTCTACTGTCTTACAATCTGTCTAAAACTACGGCCTCATTGTCTGAACTGACAAGGCAAAATGAACACTGGCATTTCTTTTGTATTTCTGTGTTAAAAATGGACAATCTGAACAGATGGGATGATGGAACCTCATAGTTGACCTTGAATGTCAAAGTCAGTTATTTCACAACTGGCCAGAAAGTCATAAATACGTCACCTCTTCAACAGGCAGTGCATCAGTGCAGATTGACTCAGAGGAGGAGTGGTTCTTCCCACAGTCTTTCACAGTCATCTGCTGCTCCTTCAGCATGAGGCCAGCTAAGAGACAGGCATAATATTGCTGGTGTAAAAATAATCGGTATTATTTACATGCATGTGTAACTACTGAAAGCAACCTGTATCAAAAATATTGCAAAGTGTCTCTACATTCTCTTGCCATCCCAACCCCTTCCCTGGGTATACTATGGTATTAAGATTCAATAAGACCATGAAGCATTTGGACAAGTACAGAATAGACTTACTTGAATTGTCTTCCCCATAGCCAGTGGCCCAGCAGGTTAGGCCTGGAGGAAAGCTCCTCTGGTCGTCCAGGTCCACACACACAGGCTGGATGAGGTCACTGAAGTCCACCGGCTCTTCCAGCTGCAGCACGGCTATGTTTGGCAGCTGGGTCAGGTTGCTGAAGGTCATGGCCACCACAGCCAGAGAGTGTAGGAAAGAGTCAGAGCCATTCCTGTTCGACTGATAGCCCAGCGACACGGTCCAGCCACTGCCATTCTGCAGAGACCTACAAATGAGAGGGAAGATTGTTAACAAATATCAGAACCAGAAAACTTAATTGATCCCAGAATTGTCTATTTTATGGCTGCACAAACACACAGAGTACAATGTGACATATAAAGTCATCATAAATCAGGTAAAGCTCAGTAGAAAAAACAATACACTGTTTTATGCACAAATTATGGGTAATAAATACTATAGATAAGTAACTTACAGTTAAGTGAATTACTAGTAACACAAATGATCAAGATGGGTTCTAAATCATAATGAAATTATTTAGAACTCATCTACAAACAGGACAGTTTGGTCACTTTATAAACATGAGCTACTGATATCAGATCTACAGTTCATTCATATGCAGCTCATGCAGTTACCTGTGACCCCAGAACTACTTTTTATATATTGGTGAAAACAACTTGAAAACAGATTGGAGTGATGAGGGGAGAGGGAGGGACACTCTACCCAGCAAAAGAGAGAGAGAGAGAGAGAGAGAGAGAGAGAGAGAGAGAGAGAGAGAGAGAGAGAGAGAGAGAGAGAGAGAGAAAACAGACACATGCCTCCACAATTGATACATCTTATACCTTCAAACGTTTAAAACGTCCTCACCCACTCTTCTCCCTCATTTGAATAAAACCTTTTAACGTGCATGTTCACTCCGGCCTTCAGGATCTTGTTAAAATCCTGAGTGACCCTGTTTCATGAGTCATGCACAAATTACAAAATATATATCTCTCAGAGACATACTCTGTACTTATTGCTTAGTATTTTTTAATTGCAGTAGCACATACAATACATCTGGCTACAGACTAGTCTTGTATTCACTTTGCTGTTGTAGCAGTGTAGTAGTTACTTCTCAAAGCTGTAGGATTTGGCTGTATCTTGATTTGCTCCATTTTATACATTTGCATGCTATTTATGTAGCGAAACGGCATAAAGAGAATGCAAATTTGGGCGCTGGCTGTGTCCCTTGTTAGAGGAACATTAAGATGCTCAGTTACATGTGACATAGATGTAGACGGAGAATGCAATGCAGTACCAACCTCGTGAGTTTTCCTCAAACTCTGCAGGAAGTAGAGATGGTGCCGTGCTTTTTTGGCAATATAGCCAGTGTTCAGGGTCCACATCAGGTTCTCCATGACATGATGTTCAGTGGAGAGTGAGCACAGCATGCTCATCTGAAGTCAACAACTATCTTTTTTGACTTGACTTATGAAATATAAACATGGACAAAAGTATTGGGACAACTGATCATTACACCAACAGGGAGTATAATGACGTTGCATTCAAATACATAGACTTTAACATTGAGCTGGTCCCTCCATTGCCGTTATACCAGCTTTTACTCTTCTTGGAAGGCTTTCCACATGATTCTGGGGAACTGCACATTCATTCTACAGAGCTTTTATCAAGCTTTGATGTTGGATGAGAACACCTGCCCTACAAACTCTGTTCCAGTTCATCACGAATGTGTTGAATGGGGTTGAGGTCAGGGATCTGTGTGGGCCAGTCAAATTCTTCAACACCGAACTCATCCAGCCATGTCTTTCTGGAGCTTGCTTTGTGCACTGGGGCACAGTCATGCTGGAATGTCCACCAAGCTGGAAGCATGACATTGTCTAGAATGTCTTGGCACGCTTAAGTTTGCCTTTCCATGAAAATAAGGGGCCACTTGAATTCAATAATTAAGAGAGTGTCCCAATACTTTTATCCATATGGTGTATATATCCAGTTTTGTATTGTTTCAGATTTCCTCAGTATTATAGCTATTATATCTCATAGCAGTACTGTAGCTGGCAAATGCATTCCTTGGGATCCTTCACAAATGTAGAATTAATCCAGTTCATTCTTCACACAGTTTTATACTAGGTGACATGAAACCTCTGCATCTTCCTCTGCAACTTTTTGTCCTTTCATCAGCAGACAGACTTCTCCTCACATACACTCACACACTCACTCGTACACACTCCGCGCTTCCAGTAAAAGGGTGGAGGTTTAGAAGGTGAAAGTTTATGTGGCACATCGGCTGATTAAAAGCCCACAGATCTGAATGTAATGGGCTCCTTTTACTTCATTTTGCTGCAGATTTATGAGTGTGTCTGGAAATGAGTGGCAGGGCGTTTAAAACGGTCAGACACATCAGATAGAGGCTCGTCCCATCTCTCTCCTCTGCTGGCCAACATTTCTCTTAGTTTAGATGGCATGTGTGGGTTGGGCAGTATAAAAAAATGTGTGTGTGTTTGTGTGTGTTTGTGTGTGTGTGTGTGTGTGTGTGTGTGTGTGTGTGTGTTTGCGTGCGTATGTGTGCACGCCTCTGTAAGCATCTGTGTTTGTGTGAACACGTTTTTGTACATTTTCAGGACACAAATGTCCTCACATTGGAGGTAATAAACCTATGTTCTCTGCACTGACACATTGTGTTTATGCAGGAAAAAATATATAAGTAAAAAGTAACTATAGGAAGATTTGTTTCTTTCTTTTTAAGCCCAGATTCACATTCATCTCTATGTAAAAACGTAAGGAAGGCTAGTGTCTTTGCAGAACCTTTTTAAACCCATATAACTATCAAAAAAAAGTTCTAATTCTAAGTAATTATTTAATTGCGATACAGCTCCCAAGACAGTTTTAAAGATATAAACTATGAATATAACTGCTTCCCATCTAGAAACTGTTTGGAATTACAGTGCAATGTAGCCTTGCAACACACTGACATATTATCCAAAATAATTATCTAGTACTTGCACGACTGTACCTGTTTGTACCTGGTTGATACACAGATCTAAAGGCACTGCAAAGCACTATAAAGCAATACAGTTGTTTCTTTTTTTTTCAAGTTCAAGTTTATTTATACAGCACCTTTATATAAAATAAATGAATACATAAAAGAGTGTAATAGAAACAGAAGTGCCAACGTTTTCAATAAAACCTCATAAAGTTCTACCATGATTTACATTCATACATATATTATGTATGACCCCATGTCTCCCACTGTATACAAACAAGTGTGTAATACACACAAACACACACATACACACACACACATGCAGGCCCAATCCTGTGGTGACTTCATGCACGTGATATCAGCCTTGCAAATGTGACGTGAAGCCCATGCACACTTGAGGCTGATGTGGAGTGCCAGTCAACAGTGTGGGGACTGCACAGCCCAACACAACTGTCAGCTCATGGAACACAAGCCCATCCCTTCACTCAGCCCTGCCTGCTCAACAGCCTGCTGCCTGCAACTTCCCTTCTTTAACGTGCCTTCGCCTTCAAAACCATGTCCGCTTATAGCACTTCACTACATCTTACTGCGAGCTTCGGAGAAGATGTACCAAAGGAGTCAATTATTCATCAATTCCCCATTTATTAAACCTTTAATGTCATTTATATTACCCTTTATAAGTGCAGCCTCATGTATAATAAAGCACAAGCACACACACACACACACACACACTGCACATAATTTATCATGTTTATGGTGCGCTGAATATATTATTCATCAAGAGGAACCAATCATTTGGAGCCACTGCGCAACATTAGCATCAAATGTGGACAGACACAGTGTGGACAGTGCGTGCCACATTCATTAAAGAGTAAGGTTAAAGGGACGGGAGGGAGTTGGGGACAAGAAGGGAGAGGACTGACCACAGAAGTGCTGCGAGTGTGGCATTAGCGCCTGCAGCTAATGCGCTGAGAAAGGCTAATGCAGTGATCAGATGAGCAGACAAACGCTTGCTTCCGACCCTCTTAGCATGTCACGCACAATCAAAGAGGGCCGAAACACAAGTGTATGAGTCTTTTCTCATATTTAAGTTTGATTAAGAAGCTGCGCTCAGGATGTTGTTTTGTCTGTACATACGTAGCTTTTAGAATTTGTATATATAAATTAATATATATCTCCAAAGAGGAGTATATATGAGTGTGTGTGTGTGTGTGTGTGTGTGTGTGTGTATCATATATACATACAGGATACAAATGTGTGTGTGTGTGTGTGTATGTATCATATATACATACAGGATACAAATGTGTGTGTGTGTGTGTGTGTGTGTGTGTGTATCATATATTCATACAGGATACAAATGTCGGCAGTCCATATGTTCTAGCTAACCACGTATTTAAATAGCTGTTTCTATGTATGGACACTGCATCTTGTCTTTGTCAAACATTCCGTCAGCCCGCGTGCTGTCCGCCCACGACTCGACATCGGGGGTGTCTTGCAGATCTCAGTGACCAGCCGCCTTTAACAACTCACAGTTTGGTTTCAATTATTCATATGGTCTTGGAGACCATTCAGGGTGGCCTTTTGGTAAAATGCCACAAAGACATTAACCTATATATCTGCATGATGAGAAGTGGGGACCTCGCTTTCCAGTAAAATAATGGAGAAAAGAATCCATTCTAAAACCAAATGTTACCTTTGCATGAGAATGGAAGTCCACAGAAATATGAATTATGAGTGGATTTGTAACAGTTGTGCTCGTAGGGCAGCCAATAAATCGCAGGCAAAATGCCGATGTCAGAAAGTCTACGCTGCACTGGCCTCCGAGCCTTCCTGCATTTCCATCTTCTGCGTCAAGTGCACTGACGTATGTTTAAACCAGCAGCGCCATTGTCAGCTCAGTCTGTTGGTGCCGCTCAAAGAAAACCGATGACTGGAGCGGCGCAGCTGCAGCGCTGACCAGAAACACAAATGGTAAAGAGTAAGCGAACAACACCAATGCAGATAATATCTCTCGCATTGCTCTTTCCCTCTAGGTACAACTCCAGGTTATTCTCCTTTGTTCAGCAGGAATCTATATTCCTTTGGTGATAAGCGTATACACATTAGTCATTTCAGGGTCAGTGTGTAATAAGCTTAAAGCACGGTGGTGCAATGAGGAACACCCAGCCACTGCAGCAAGAGAAAACGGCGTTTATTTCTATATTTGCATATTTATTTATTTAATTCTGTACGCGGCGACATGGTTTGATCTTACACTTGATCTGAAAAGGTAGAAAAGAGAAGAGAGCAGGAAAGTCTTCGACTTATAGCCACATTAAGACTGTTGCAAAGAAAAATAACTGTTAAAACTCCCAAATTTACTGCCATTGAAATATCTAAATATAGATATAAACAGGTTTTTTTTTCTCTTATTTTACCAAAATGTCACACCTTACAGTTGACGGTAACAGACAGCTTAATACTGCACATTAAGTACACCAGACTTAACCTCCAGAGAACCATGCTACAACATCTGCAGGCTATTAAACCTCCTTTCAGTATGAAATAGATTTTTCAAATATAGATGGCATGAAGTAAAATATTTAAACCCGGTTGGTTAAATCAGCACGAACCTTCTCCACAAGCTGAAAAACGCCAAGAAGTCTCTTTGAATCATTGCCTTTTGAGCTTGATGCACTGTATGATGTGCGGCGGCCCTCAAGATGACAGAGTAAAAGAGGACCGACTGGAGAGGATGTTGTTTTTTTGGACTATATACTGAACTTTTTCCTCAATATTTATATGGTACTGTATATTCTTCATAAAAGTGCCCAAATAAGAGAATGTGTACTTACTTTTGCTTTAAAAAAAATCAACTATTTGTGCCATTTGACCTTTTGCAGACGATTGTATTTGTTTTGTTTCAAATATGTACTCCCATATGGCCAAAAGGTCAAATTCAATATCATAAATTTAGAGACTTCCGAGACATATAATGAATCTTTTTCAGATTTCTGCTCAGGCAAACTCACAGAATGAATGAACCAAAGAACATTTCAATGGGTTTAAGAACCTTTAGAGAGCCAAAAGGGTTTCTTCCATGTCCAGACTGTTTCTGGTCCTGGAGTGTCCAGTTTCCCTGCTCAGAAACACCCATTATTTCTAACTCACCTGTTATTTGCTTGGTTTAGTGAGTGTTTAAGGAGGAGAACTACCAAACTGTGCTTGAGATCAGTCCTCCAGGAATTGTTGGCACCACTGTTTTTACGAGTGGACCTACAGATGGATCTGTAGACCAACAGATGATTTCTAAGACTGAGTTTGCACAGATTTCCTGTGTTTGTTTTCAATCCTTTAGCTGAATTACTCCTATTTCTTTGTCCTTTAGACCCTTTTCAGCACTTTAGATCAGTGTCAGCACGCTCTGATAACACCTTTTCAGTGCTAACATGCCAATTGGATCTAAAACGACTTTATGAGCCAACACCTGTGGTGCGTTCTAATATTACTGCTCCTTCTTTCTGCCTCATTTTCATTCCAAGCACAGCAGAAAGAAAGAAGACAGACAACAGACCTTGTACGAGATCCCCGCTCTTTCTTAGCGCTGAGAGAAGAAATGGAAGGAAGTAGCAGAGAGGGAGGAAGAGGCTCCTCACTCGCCTCTCCTGCCCCACAGCTGCCACCTCACACAACACTCTTTAAACAATACACTCATATCGCCCACGGCTATTGTCACACGTATTTGCCCTCATAGCGGCTGGAATTAGGGAACCTTCAGTTACAGTATCTGATCACTCTTTTTATGCTACTTTCTTTTCAGTCCTGTCTTTCTTTGTAGGGGCGGGTGGGGGGGGGGGGGGGGGCGTTGCTTGGCAGAGAAAAGCAGGGCTTTTTTTTTTATTAGCATCTGTGAGGTGGTAGAGCTGTACTGGGCTTTTTAGGAAAAGGCTTTTTTAAATGACTCCCATGGCGACTGCAGTTCAAGATGAAATAAAGAGAATATGCCATGGAGATAAAAAAAAAAAAACGGGAAAGAAAGAAAGGGAGGGAGAGCAGAGGAAAAGCACAGGGTGTGAAGCATGTAGGATGTCAGTGTGAGAAGTATTTCAAAGGGAGGAATCGACAATTAAAAAGTGTTCCACTGATAGTTTAAATTGCCTCCATATCTGCAGATTAGTGCTGCGTTTGATTGGCTTTAGACGGCGCCTTTTAAGATCTGGACCTCATTATTGTAGCGTAATATAAAGAAATTGAACCAATCTTTTTTTTTTCTCAGCCTTTCTTTCTGACCCCCAGCTCTTCTTTCAGCACCTGGAATGTTTGGATGGATTCACCACTTCCACTTAGCGTAGCTTTTGTTGGGGATATGTGGATATTTTGCCTGCTTTCCTGATAAACTAGAAAATATATATTCTCTGGTTTGTCATCCCATTGGTTATGACAAGGATCCATGAAGCTACAGTTCAGCTTGGCCTTTTTGACCTCTAGCCCTTCTCTGGTTATATACCTGAGACATTTGTGTGGACTGAAAAAACTCTTCATCCTTTTTCCACTGGCATCGTAGAATATATTGAGAAAATGTAGATTCTCCATATAAATACATACTCTAGGAGTGTTTTGCTTTCAGGTCTTAGTGTATTGACTAATGGTCATTTAGCAGCAGTAGCAATGGTCCCATCTGATCCTCTTTATCTTTGTTTATTCCTTAATTTCCTTAATAAACAACAAAAAGTCTTAACCACTTATCTAGTTCTTTTAATTTTTCTAAAATGTTCTAACCTCTAACCCTTCCTTTCTATTTTACAGTACCTCTCATGTTGGGTGTGCTGAATAGTTACTCAAATATTGGGATACTTTGCATTTCTTTTTCTTTTTTGTTTGGACAAACTGGGGAATATTTGCCATGCAAGTGTTTCGCCATTTGCTTTCATGTCCCCGCAAAATAAAGACTAATGTCAAGAAATTATAAGGCCACCGTTTTCACTTTGCCTTAGAGATTTTAATTCTCAAATTTCTGACTGAAGTGTTATTTAATTTTTTTTTTTTTTTGCCAAAAGTAAGCTTTTTAACCCTTGGCCCTTCTTTCAGCACCTGGAATGTTTGGGTAGCTTGAGGCACGGCATTATTTCCACTAAAGGGAGTTTTGTGAAAGAGTTATAGGGACTTTCTCTTGCGCTTTCCGATTCCGTTTTTATTATTTCATTTTCCAATGATTTAAAATGAATAAGAGTTCTGTCTTTTCTAAAGAGGTAAGTGGCCAACGTGAAAAAGCTTAGCCTTGTCATTTATTTCTGTTCAGAATCCATTAAAAAACGACCGGCAAAACATTAAATATGTGACACAGACTAATGAAAGGAAAAAGCACCTAACATCACTTAATTTTTTTATTTTTTCATTTATTTTCAAAAATGGAACCTTTCTGACCCCCATTGCTTCCTTTGGCACCTGGAATCTTTGGATGGGTTGAATAGCCACATGATATGTGCCTTCTGTGGGTGGATGTGGGACATTTTGTGAGCTTTCTCCCTCTTCCTTCACTGATAAACCGGCAAATTTATCCCGCAAGTGTTTTGCCATTTTGCTTTCAAGTCGGAAAATTCACACTCTGAGATCCAGTACGCTTCTTGCCGCGATTCGGGCCATCACTCGTGACATCTTGTCTCATTAGGGAGATGGTGGATCTCACCGCCACTTTGGAGATAGAGAGAGAGAGAGAGAGAGTGAGGGAGAGAGAGTTACAGACACTGATAAATGCCACCACACTTACTTGATATTTTGAGTATGGTTCCCCCAATCTACTTCTGTCTGAGTCGTCTCAGGCTTGTGGGTGTGTGTGTGTGTGTGTGTGTGTCTCTGTGTGTCTGTTTTAATACTGTTTGTGTATCCACTGGGTTTTTTTCCTACTGTCGGCTGCCTCTCTTCTCCTCCTCCAGCTCCTAGAGTGTCAGTTTATCAGTGTATCGCTAACGTGCCTTAATTCAAAGGGCACGGTGCATTGTAGCCCTCCGGGCTGGTGTGTCACAGAGACAGACACATGTTGAAGAGGGGACAAGCGCCATTTGTCCTGGGGACCTGTCCATCTCCCAGACGAAGAGGAAAAAAAGAAGGAAGGATAGGAAAAAGGAGAAAAAATGAAAGAGCAAAGAGGCTAGCCTTATCAGCCAAACCTTGGCTGGTGAATTAGCAGACCCTTGAGTGATAAGGCCTAGAAGCCATCCAAGGGAAGAGAGAGGGGATGTGTGTATGTGAGTATGTGTGTGCGTATGTGTGTGTGTGTGTGTGTGTGTGTGTGTGTATGTGTGGGTGCTGAGGGACTTGCGGGTGACAGCAAGCTTTGGCTTGGGTCTTGTCGGCTGTCAGTCACTCTCTCGCCGCAGTCTCTATTTATGCCAAATGCCCTGGCTGTCCGCTGGGCACTCTAACAGGTCGGAGCTATTTGAATGCATCTGCCTTGCTGTGAATGAGAATGCACATCTATTGGGAGTGGAGAGGCGGATAACAGGGGAGGAAAAAAAGAAGCCAGGCTGGATGTTTTGCAGGAAAATGATAAAAATAAACATCCTTTCAGAGTCCAATTTCAAGATAACAGGCCTGCCTAGCCCCTGTCCAAGCGTATTATCTGTCCCAAGTCAGAGTGTATGAGCACTCCATTAGCGATGTCTCCTGGGGGGTGGCGTTAAGACGCAGGTGAGGGCGCTAGCCGCTTCCGCGCAGGAACCTCATCGCATTCCATTTCCCCAAATTTTCTTTCCCTCAGCCTTTTCCCATCAGCCGACAGGAATTTCACATTTTTCCCGCCATGTGTGTCCTCTCAGCTCGCGCTCGCAGAATCAGATTGGATTTCCCATTTTGAACGGAGTCAGTTTCGATCGCGCCAGACGGGGATGAATTCTTCTGCGGGAATCGGACCTGTCAGGCCCTGTGATGCGTGCCCGTCACCTCGCCGTGACATGATCTAATGTGAGATGATATTGAACAACGCTAGTTTGGCACTTAGATGTTGGAGGGGGTTTCAAGCCTGACAGCAGCCACTTTATTTCTTTAATCCCAAGGTCTTTTAACCCTGTTTGACGCAAATTGAGGTTGGCTTTTGTAGAAAAGGGGAGGAAAAAAAAGAAGAGAGATCCAGCATCAGCTCCCCGTCTCCCTTCCTCTTTACCTAAAACTGCTTTTAACAATTTATATCGGCATGTCAGCTACTTGGTTTGACTGACAAGTGGGTAAGAGAGGGAGGACTGGGGGGAAAAAAAAGAAAAAAGAAAAGTGTGAAAAAGCTTAGCCTTGTCTTTTCGCCCATTTAGAGTATATTAAAATCGCTACCAACGGACAAATATGCAACGCAGGCTGATAAAAGGGAAAAGCACATTATATTGGTGTAATTACAAACAAGGCTTCCACAGGAAATCAAATTACAGGGCATTATATCAGCTGTCGATTGTGATATCAATAAATTCTGCTCCTATTTTGATAGGATGGGATGGTGCATGGTGCCTTTAATTAATTACATTGAACCTTCATTATTTTAGAGACAGCCTTTGTTAAAACTGCAGGGATTGAGATTAATTGTGTTTACCAGCAACGGGGAGGGGAACGAGGGCTTATGAACTGTTAATCCGACGTGCCGGTGCATTGGTAGTGATGGGTATTACTTTAAAGGGAAAGAGCCAATGTATGCCACCAAAAGGCCTGGAACCTCTTCAGGCTTTTTCATTCAAGAACGAGGAAGACTGAAGCGGTCCAGGGCTTGTGAGATGATTTCATGGGATTATCATTAATTAGGGCTCAAACAAAGGCTGTGGATTTCCTAGTTACACTGGAAATACTGTGTTCGGGTGTTCTGCGTACAGATGAATATGCTTAAAGTAATGGTTAGTAGTTAACAGTAGCAATAGTAGCAGCTAACATTGTGTCTACAAGCTAATAAATCTGGTATTGACTTAAAGGTTTCTGGTGAATAGAATATACATAATTGAGATAATATCATAGAGTGTCTTTTTCTTCTATTTTCGCCTATCCCCAATTACAGGTCGCCACAGCGGATCAACCATCTCCATTTCCTTCTGGCCTCTGCCTCTTCCTCTCTCACACCAACTGCCTGCGCGTCCTCCTCTGATAATCCTATGAAATAATTTTGTGTACACATTTACATACACACACACACACACAGACACACACGAGTATATATAGTTACTGCTGTAAACCATATAAAGAAATCCATGTTCAAAATGAATCTCTTCTTCCACCTTTGTTCTGTTTTGTCAGAAATACTGTCTCATACAACCTTTCCTAACCACCCTTTCTCTCAGACATCCTGGAGGGACCTTGAGGCCTAGTGGATCTCTCTGTGCCTCAGGCTTGCCCCCAGGCACTGCATAGCGGGAGGGAGGCCTCTCTCTTCTCTCTTCAGGCAGGTTAAAGTGAGAGAATCGCTCAGTCAAAAGCTATCAGTGGATTCAGGTCACTCTAAAGTAACATTAGTGATATTCTCTCAGCTGCATGTACTAAAATCACTTTTTGATGAATCGGTACTTTTTGGGCTAATAACCACTCATATACACAGAAGCACTGAAATCTACATTTCTGTCCCAGTGTAACCATTCACAGTTCTCTTTTCTCTTTTAACTCCACAATGTTCTGTTGCTTCAGCACATTTACTAGCCATGCCACTCACTTTCAGCATCTTATTTTTGATTAAAAAGATCTTAAAGAGAGGAATTGGTACACTGATACTGTAGATGCTGGATGGCCTAAGAAGGTAAAGAACCAGTTTTGGTTCCCTCAAGAACCTTTGAGTGACTGGTTCTTTAAGAGATACGTGAATGAAGAAGTTTTTTTTTTTACATTAATGGTGCCTTCAAGAAATATGTAAATATGCACATGTGCCATATTCCAAATAGTTCAGGCTGAAACAACTTCAGGGCTAATTTGCTTTATGCTGAAAATGGAGGTTATGTGCATTGTTTCTTGTGACATTACAAAAACAGCGGACTCAAATTGGGCTTAAATTTCATATTTCTGTGGTAAAGACCGCTAAGTAAATGGAATATTTATCGATTCTATATGTATATGTTTATAGGTATTTGCTACAACCTGAAGACAAAAGTGAGAAAGTCAGTTTCCATGGTATGGGCCTTTTTGACTGCTACAGTGGTTTTGAAGTATTTTACAGTTTTTAAGTCTGATTCAAGACTTTTTAGCTCCCGATAGATTTTAAACAATGCCATGTTAAATAACATTCCTTGTAAATGAGAAATACAGTGAAGCATGTGACTACAAAGAGCCATTTAAAGGTATACAGGATTTTCGTATGACTTCTTTCTTTTGTATTTCACTAGGCGTCAAAAAATCAATAGAAGGCATTAGTCACCCAAATCTTTATCATAAACACATTCCTAAAACTTCTGTCAAACCATATTCAGCTGTTCATTAAGGTGAGCCAGTCTTATAAACTTCCTGTGAGTTATAAAAGTGGGAGTAGGAGAGCTGAATCAGTTTTAATGATAATGGCTGTCGTAAATAAAGAGGCATTTGATATGAGATCAGTGGTTGGTTTTTGAAAACCAAGCCTGGCATCATTTAAAAAGGTTGTCTGTAGCTGTAAGTTTTTCTTCATCTTTCAGTTTTAAGGTTCGTTCTAAACCACATGCATGTTAGTAACATCAGACTAGTAGCGTCAGTGCTAAAGTAAAGAGGAAGAAATGTGGCTTCAAACATGTCTTGGCTGATAGAATACATCTGGGGTAAATGGAAAATTGTGTACATTGGATTTATATGGGGTTTTTTTTTCCAGAAGAACCCAAACGGCTCTTCCATGACACAAAGAATCTTTTCTAGTACCCTTATTTTTAGAAGTGCACATGAAGCAGCAGTATGTTAACCTGATAAATAGTGAAGGATATTCTGCTCCGTCTGTATCCTGGACTGCAGATGACATAAGCATGTTTTTGGATTTGTGTTACAGTCCTAACTGTACATAAATTAGGTTGCAAAAAAAAAAAAAAATACTGTAAAAAGTGTGCTCACATGGACAAACAACACAGCAAAGCAGACCCTTCCCAGAGTTCCTCGGGAGAGGAAAGTTTTGGTGGTGAAGCTGACTCGAACTGTCAGAAATGATACTTTATTTTCATGAGACCTTCTTGCAGATGGCCAATAAAAATGACTGATAGTTGAAGGGCCTTAGGACGGGAAAGGGGTGTCAGACCTGACCATAACTTCTTGCATTTTTTTTTTCTAGGGGTGGTCCACATGTGAATTAGATCAGCCGAACACAGACCCCGGCAAGACATGCTGTAAAGAAGCGCATAGACTTCAGTGCTCTCTGGAGCATTCGTCGTTATCTTCTCCCATAATACCATGAAATGATCTTCTACTTTTTCTTCATTCTTCAACCCCCCTAAATATATTCCAGTTACATTTGGCTGTGTTTTCTTTTAAAGCATCCTGAGTTTCACTTTGACCGTGAATGGGGAAAAGGGAAAGGGGGGAGGGGGGGGGGGGAGTGTTTTATTAAGTAGTTATCGATTCTGATTTGATTAAACTCACGCTAATTTGCTGCGAACGAGCAGACATTTAATCAAATAAAAATCAATGGTGTCTTAAGAGCTCCTCGCACATCTCTGGAATAGAAGAACACAGTAGCGGCGTGATAAATTATCACTCAGAGTCAGCCAATACAGCAAGGCATGCTGGGTAGTGGGAGTGAAGGGGAGGGATCTAGCAGATATGTCACACCCACGCAGTAAAATGAGGGGGGAGGGGGGGGGGGGGGGGTTGTGAATTGCTGGGGACACTTGGCCTTGGTGTTTCAGTTCAACTGCTCTTAAGATTACACAGGAAACCCAAGACTCACTCCAAGTCCAGAAACAGGTCGAGTGGAGCTTCAGCAGAACGGCCTAGATCTCCTCAGCTCAGAGTTGTGTGAATGTAACTGCGAGTGTAATATCTTTGGAGCTTAATCCATCCCTTAGAATTCAAAGTTGCCAGGTGTGCAGTTGCAGTGTCATTTGATATTGTTTTTTTGCAGCAAAAAAAAGTGGATGCAGATATGGCTTCCTAACTTATAGACTTGTTTTTTCAAAAGCAGAGAAAATATATTATTTTGATTTTATTTTGCTAAATAGTAATGGTTTAGGGGTTGGCAATAGGACAATAAATGTTATCAACATGATCATTTACAAGAGTGGTTCCCAACCTGGGGTCCGGGCCCCCCGCTAGAGATCAGAGGGGGTGCGCAGAATTTTGTCTGAATTGAGTTTAGCAAAGTTATAACTGTAAACAATAAATTCTTAACGAGTGAAATGTAAAAGTGTGTGTGTGTGTGTGTGTGTGTGTATAAGAGTATAAGAACAAAAACCTACAACCACTGTTTATTTTTTGCAAATAAATGTTTGTAATTCTTTTTGGGAGTCTATGGGGGTAGGAGTTGGGGGTCCTGGCTCGTCTTGGACACAGGCAAGGGGGGCTTCAAAGAAAAAAGGTTGGGAACCACTGATTTACAACATGCTTTTCTTGCATATCATGCAACGGCAGGTTCTTCATGCTCAAATTTATAATTGACCAAAAAATGTGGTAAATTAGACCCGCATTTTTAAAATTAAATATCATAAGACTCATGAAATGTGTACATATATATGCTTATGTAGATAAAATTAGATACAAGCATATACAGAATACATGTAATTACTATGTAATTACTTATGTCATTGCATTTGAATGACAATCAACAAAAGCAACAACTTTTAGTTATTTTTATTTAATGTACTTGACTGTTCATCAGCCTTTCCAAAACTTATGACAGTGATAAAGCAAAGAAAGAGCTATGGACAAGCCTTGCTGTCAACACAGATAAACAGGAGAAGAATGGCTAGGGGGTCAGTGCACCACTTAAAAGTTCCCTCACTTTTCTCCCGTCACACTTTTCCTTTTCACCGCCATCTCATCTGCATGTCTGCGTTTGTTTAATTGCATCCAGTGCCCTCGACGAGTGACCTCCAGGAGAAAAGAGCTCTCTCTCTCTTCCATAACGCAGTCCGGTCTCCTCTCCCTGCTCCATTATAGAATTAACTTTCATGAATGACTGCGTGCTGTTTGATGCCAATTAAGAGGGGCTGTTTTACTGAAGGCGAGAGACGAACGGAGTGGCAGATGGATGTTTTAAAAATCCGAGGCGGAACTGCTGACTCTCGGCACGTGCTCTGTATGGTTGGACGTGGCGACATGGTGGATTTGAACAGGAGAGGCGATTAGAGGAGGGCTTGCTCAGGCAATTATGCAGTAATCTGTTTTTAAACAGTGTTTGGAGGCAGCAGCTCTTAGCAGCTTTTCAAAGAGCGAATCGGAGTGGGGAATGTTTTTTTTTTTTTTTTGCATGGAGCACAGTGAGGGATTTAAGAGCAGGGCGTAAACAGAGCGGGTCCCACAGGATTCGGCAGAGCAGTGATTCTGTGCGTCTCGCCTGCGAAGACAAGGCTCTACTGTATTGACACTGATGTAAACATTACAGAAATGCTCATTTGCTTACCAAACATTGCAGTGCAGAGTGTTTAACTTGAGCGGAGCACATGAGTGAGAGAAGAGGTGCAGAACTCATTGTTGACACATTTCGCCTCTCCTTATTTGGTGGAGCAAGGAGCTGATGTGTTCTCCAATGATTTATCGCTCACATCTCAAGCGCAGCATGCGCCGCTTTCCGAACGCTTCAGAATCTTGCTTAGATCAGGCCTCCTTCCCTGAATAGCTAATTACCGAGTTCAAAAGTGACTGCTAAACGCTAACTTATCAAAGCTATTAGCCTCCTATGAAAACTTTCACTCACATATGAATTTTTTTTCCCCCCAACGGTATTTGACCTACATTCCCATTCATAACAGTCAATCAAGGAAGAGTCTTCCTCAGGAACAAAGCGAACCCCAACCTACAAATTAGCCAAGCACACACAGCCCTTTAATTTGATGGCCTATGCTAACCTCAGTGTCAGAGGGTCAGCATATGCGTTAGATGTCAATTATACCTCCTCCATACATCTTCACCGGCTACCATTCATCTTCATTGCTCAGAGTCCAAACTCTGACCCCCTTCGTCCCACCAGGGGAACCTCCACACCCACTGCTCGGTTTTCGATTGCATCAGTGTCTCTGTCTGAGTTCATCCAACTGAGCAGTCCAGTAAGAAGTAGGACAATCTGACATCTGGAGTTTTCCCATGATGTTCTTCAAGTTCTTCAAAAACAGCTGCTTCATGAGGAGTAGGTTTACAGGACTTGAAACAGACTACAGTGAACATTTTCAGGACTGTGCTGGAAATGGAAAAACTACTGACAATAAATATGAACAGTTTATGTGAAATAAAGTTATAAAAATGATTATAGCATGTAGGTTAGATGGTCATGAAATCATCAATGGCAACAGAGAATTCAGTGCTATAGACTGCATTTCATTTGCATTTTGGCTCTTGGCTCCATGCATTTTGTTATTTCAAGTCTTATGGCTACAGATTGGCGTGCTCACAGAGACCTACATTTTAGCTTCTGTTGTTGTATTCCAAGTATCATGCAGTTTTCAGATGGAGTCAGACCAATAATGTGGTTCTTGGGCATTGTATCCCTTCTTGATACCTCGTCTATGAACCTTGGAGAAGCTGTGAATTAGTTCCACACCGTCGACATTTTTTACTGATTATCTGATGTTGCCTTAACTAACAAAATTTTTTTTATCACTATTTCTCTTTTTCATTACCATGTAAAATGATTTGTAATGCCTTGGGTTTTGATGCTTTGCTGTAGGCCTGTTTGAAATGTGTTTTCTTTCAGGCATGTTATCTTTCAACAAAAACGTGAAACTCTCACAAAATATTCAGCGGCCAAAATGATAAATGCCTATGTATTGAGTAGAAATAAAAATATATACATTACAATACATTACATTATGTCCATTTGACAGTTGCTTTTATCCAAAGCAAATAGCAATAAGGGCACATTCAAGGACAGGACAGTGTGAGACCCAGCAAAGTACTAAGTGCTAAAGCTTTATGTGAGAGTACTTATATAGAAAGGTCTATTTGTATATGTGTATAATAGAATTTCTTGTTTTACAACACTTGGACCACCCTGTGCAACGGCTACTGGATCAACCCATATGTTGTTACCTTCTAATATCAGCTCCTATTTTAAAGATGCTGGAACAAAAGTGGCAAAAATGCAAATGAAAAGGATGAAAGAAACATTTTTTTAAAAAATGAAATTAACCCAAGTAAAGGCCATCAAAGAAAAAGGTAACATATTGCAGTGGTGGGCAGCTACCCCATCTGGCGAAATGGCTATTGTACCTCATTGTCTAAAAATAGGATGAAGACAAATTGTTATCATTTGCGAAAGCCCATGACAATAATGATGAATGAGCATTTTTCCTTTTTGGTTTGCCCTCTCAGAAGTCATTGCTTAAGGCTCTTTCCTTTCTCCCTCTCTCTCCCTTTTCCCTCTCTCTTGCTCTCTCACTGTGCGATCAACAATGTTAAAGTGGTGAACTGGCCTCATCTGCATGGGCCGGGCCCTTTGCAAATGGCCCCGTGTGTTAGCGAAGCCCCTCTCAGTAATCTGGATGACAGAAGCGCCTGATCCGGTGATTGATTAGCAATTTAAAATGACAGAGAGGACCCCCTTCTCCCAGACCGGAGCCAAACTTTCCCATGACTAATGTCCCCACTGACAGGAAAAGATAAGGGACATCCTTCACCCTGCTCGCGGCCTGTTTTTGATAAATAACACTGCTGATGGAGTGCTTTAAGGTCATTATTGTGTGAATAATACAATATCAGGCCTTTCATCCTTCCAAACACACACGCCTTCTAGCCTGGATGCAAGACTACTTACCTGGCTTGATCCAACAACAGCAGATAATTTTGCAGTTTGCACTTTCATTAGACACCTGTGTTTCTACATTTATCTGTTTCAAACCTACATGCATCCTTCCAGCAACCATATCAACCTTGTGTTCTTCAGTGTTAGACCCTGGAACCGAGGCACATCAACTAACAAATCAAATTAACAGCATCAGGGGACAAACGGAGAAGGAGATGCTGCCCAGTGGGTTAAAATTCACACTCACACATAGTGTGTATGTTAAGGTTAACCTGTAACCTAAGAATAACACTCTAAATTACAAATCAAATTCAAAATATTGGAGGGATGGAAATGCTAGCAGCTGGTGAGAACTAGCCTTTCTTGCTTTCTTCCTTTCTTGCTTTCTTCTTTGACTTGAGATAACGTGACCTGGCTTCTTAATGATCTGCGAATGTTTCGAGCTACTTGAATTTGTTCAGGAATGTTTCTTTTTTTTTTTCCTCATATGTTCAATAATGAGTAAACAAGCCACTCTCTGAATTACTCCCATGTTTTCACAAATGGAAAACATACCCTGACTGACAGTCCGCTAAGATCTGTGGTGTGTTAGTATACAGCCGATGCAAGTGACTGGGCAAAATTAGCCAATAAATTCAAAAATGCAATCGGGCGCTGTCACGATTTCTGCTGACCATCAGCCTGAAGAGCTCATTTACTCTCCTAATTCCAGCCTGATTGTCATAATAGGGATCAGATACTGCACGCTTCGAGCTTGATGAGCCCTCTTAGAGAAGTCATTGCTTTTGTCGAAATCTAGAGACTAAAATCGTGCCATTCAAACCACGACTTTACCTACTTTAAAAATAATGGCTCTTATGCCCAGTAATTGCTGGGTATTAAATCAGTGTCACAGAATACCATCAACAAAGAGTATATGAGGGTAATAACTTGTACAAAGTCACACAGCATCTCAACAGCTGGGTTATGGGAACTGTATGGGGCTGCTTAGAATAGAATAGAATACAATACAATAGAATAGAATAGAAATGGTGGCTCCCAAATGGCAAATGGTATCTTTTAGCTTAATAACAGTGTTTCTGATGCATTGGCAGCACAATTCTCTCCCCACAGTTTATGGTGGGTCATTGTCCCAAAACTGCATCCATGGAATTGTACCAGAAAGTTTTCCCATCAGAGTGTTCTTTTCATTTTAATAGTCTTGCTTGAGTTTTTGATTCTCAACATTGCTTAGCCATGTGTTGAATACCAAACCAAGCTAACTTGTTAGAGATGTCCTGGCACACCTTTGCATTTCTGACAACATTTTAAAACTCCCACTGAAATGTACCTTCAGCCCAAACCGACAGTCATGCTTGTACTTTGTCAACTTCCCAGTTGATAGTTTTTTTGCTGTTTTTTTCTTTCCAAGTCCATCTGTTGTCATGACAACATTTTGACCAATTAAAAGCAGTAATTTTGTCAGTTTGGCTCATGTTTGTCTTTGTTCCTGCCATTGAGCAAGACCACGACAGCACAGGTACAGCTTGGGTAGGGGTCGCTTTATTTGAAAAGGAAAAAAGGTTTTCGCAGTACAGCTCTATTTTTTGTGCCAGTGGAAAAGCACCATAAGCATTGGCACCATCATCAGACAATCACAAGTACAATCCCAAGCAATCCAACCATCCGTTGCCAAGAGTCCATGAGGGTATAATTGGCCTTGCTTGCCCTGATGGGCCACCAGGGAGATCGCATTGAGCTGTCCAATGACACTTTATAAGCAGTGGTTTAAAACGATGCAGCGACACTTTCACATGGCATGGAAGAAATGCATGCAAGCCTTCCAGCATTGTTAGCATTATGTGACTGAGTAGTTCCAAGCTAGCGGATGGATCTGGACATGGATTGGTTTGGCAAAAACACTCCACACCCCCTCAGGTGCAAAAATAACTGGTGATTTATCCACCTATTCTGTCTAAAGCCGATTAGTCCTGTCCATTAAAGCTGATGTTGTAATGAATGTTTAATTCTGGACTGGTGTTTGAATGTAGCACAAGGCCAATCAGAGGAGAGGTCATTCTCATACGGCAGTCTTAAAGGCACAGAAACACAATAGCAATGCCTTTAATCCTTAGGCGTAATAAGAGGGCCATAAATAACGGCCATGTAAAAATGAATTCGGATTATTTTTGGTGCATAAAGCCATGAAACTGCCAAAGACAGACAGCATAACTCTCATGGAACTCAGAAAAAATAATTACAAATCAACAAAAACACACAATCACTCAAAGTCACACATTAAGTTTGCACCTAAAAATATCAGAACAATATAACTAGTAGCTGCCCAGATATTTTGTTCTGTCCAGCAGAGAAAAGAAAGAAGGGGTAGAGAGAAAGAGAGGAGAGAGAAAGAGGAGAGAGAGAGAGGAGAGACAGAGGAAGAAGAGAGAGAGAGAGAGAGAGAGAGAGAGGGAGAGAGAAAGAGAGAGAGAAGAGAGAGAGGGGGAGAGAGAGAGAAAGAGAGAAGAGAGAGGAGAGAAAGAGAGGGAGAGAGAGACAGGGGAGAGAGAGAGAGGGGGGAGAGACAGAGAGAGTGAGAGAGAGAGCGATGGGAGAGAGAGAGAGAGAGAGAGAGAGAGAGAGAGAGAGAGGAAGAAGAGAGAGAGAGAGAGAGAGAGAGAGAAAGAGAGAAGAGAGAGGAGAGAGAGAGGGGAAGAGAGAGAGGGGAGAGAGAGACAGGGAAGAGAGAGAGAGGGAGAGAGAGGGGAGAGAGAGAGAGCGAGAGAGATAGAGAGAGAGGAGAGAGAGAGAGAGAAGGGTTCAGAGCTAGTTCAGCTGCAGCACTTGACAAATTATTTGTGGAATTGTTGCATTCACAGTCACTTAAATAGGAATCTGTCAGAGCCTGCCTGCTCCAGAGCGTGGAACAGAGCAGCTTGCACATTGTCCCGGCGCTCTCTCTCTCCAGCGCCTATGATGGATTGAGCCTAATGCAAATTTACAACCATTTTATATGTCGATGCCTCCTCTGCCCGGGCAGGAACATAGCTCAACATCACGCTTCAAGATGTCTGCCTCGGAACACCCTGCATCATTGGCCCCCTCTCAATCTCGCCTTTCACAAATTTCAGCAGAATAAAGATGAATATCCCGGCTTTGGCCACTTCAACACCTCGTGGCATGGAGAAATGTTTTTAATATGATGCCCTCTGCATGAATCATCACACCGGACCATGCGTCTACGCCAGTGACCCTCTTTATTTGATGTTTTTTTGTTTTGTTGTTTTTTTTTTTTCTCCACTGATGTGTTTGTGGGTGTTGTTACATAGGATGAAAGCCAATTAGGGATGAATGGTGCTCCAAAATTATTTGTGAATGGGATCTTTTGGAACTGTTGCCTGGCTCAAGTGCAAATGGAATCAAAATTGGGTTTTGGAGAGGGATGGCCATTACCTTTTACATCCGTCCCCAAAACGCATACAGTGGAGACCTCTATTTTCATGTCGGTCAAGCCACTGCCATTATAAAAGATTATCATGTAATTCAGGCGGTGTCACAGCATGTAAGTGGACTTTGAGCTTTGTTTGGTGATGGGAGTGAATTATACTTCAGCACTGCAAGGAAAATGTCTTCATAACACTCTCTTTTGGGGAAGAGAGAGAGGGAGAGAGAGAGAGAGAGAGAGAGAGAGAGAGAGAGAGAGAGAGAGAGAGAGAGAGAGAGAG
>JBBJLR010000060.1:0-13410 GCA_037577145.1 Brachypetersius gabonensis | reverse complement strand
TGTGTGTGTGTGTGTGTGTGTGTGTGTGTGTGTGTGTGTGTGTGTGTGTGTGTGTGTGTGTGTGTGTGTGTGGGCGTGTGTGTTTTTAACAGGAACTACGGTAGGTAGTAAAGCCTGTTTCCTGGAATTGCTGGTTCTTAGTAAATTTACACCTGAATTAATGAGAAATGTGTGCCTTTGTTCTTTATACAGCATATGGTACCACCTCTAAAATGAACTCCTTTTTATAGTTCCACAAAACGATTTCTTTTAAGGTAAACCTATTGATCTTTGGGTGTGAAAATACGCCAGTACAACATATCCTCACTGGTTCTCGTATCACTGGGCATATTTAAGGGATCCGAACACAAGGCAAATGAAAAGGATTGTAAATAATTCGAATAGCACACCACTGGATATGGGTTATATAGTTACAGGCCGGGAACCCGATCCTGTCATCATCTCAATAACGTCAGCGAGTAACGCTAAAGTAGTTTCCATTACAGCTTCCTCTGAGGCTCGCCTTTTAAGAGCAACCATAAGACTAATCCAATTCCACCCATCTGAGGTTAGAGATTTAATTCAAAGTCAAACGTTAATGGGGTGAATGCTTTTACGAACTGCCAACATTAAACTACTAACAAATAGACTGTGGTCCAAGTCATCATGCTGTCATAGCTGCAGTTAAAGCACATTCATAAAGTACCTCCAGTCTCTGGACAACTCTTTAAAATATATGCAAATGGTCTCTGTATGTTGCACAACCTGATATTGTTTCTACCACTCTGAACCCATGCTAACGTTATCTTCCACACACTCTAACTTCTACCTGCATAGACATCAGGAATCTAATAGTGCAGTATTTTTCAAACTGCTCATTAGGGAGTCTATTTCCAGACGGTCCAGACTATCCCCATGTATTGTAATCTGGTTTGGAGAAAAACTGTGAACCGTCTAGGGGGTCCCTGAGAGCCAGTTTGAGAATTATTGTAATGTCAACTTCATCATGAGGATAGATTCAACATTTCCTATGCCAGACCTAAATTCTGTGCAGCGTGGCCAATCAGTAGGGATGGCATTTTAGTATAAATGGGTATAGAAGAAGGGCTAAAAAAAATGATGGCTTGGACATCAGAGGGTAAAAATGAATTAGAAAGAAAATGAATTCAATCCTTTAGCCAATCTAGCTGAATATTTTGACTCTATTTTTAGATTTTAAAGGGGCAGTTGGCAGACTAATCCAGATCATTATTTACAGGGACAGTCCCCCTGGAGCAACTAAGGGGTTAAGTGTCTTACTCAAGTGGTAGAAAGTTGGGGTTTAATCCTGCAACGTTGTGGTCATCGGGTTCTCAGGCAAGTGTTTTACCCACTAGGCTGCTACCACCCCCACGATTGTGTTTTTTTATTGAAAGTGCAATATCCACACTGCAAAAACTGTTATTTTTAATTCTATCCTACATGAAAAAAAACTGTGATATTGTGCCACCATGTGAAGGACACCATGTGGACATGTTTGTGTTTATCAAACTGGATGAGATGCCTAATTCTAATGAAACACATTCAAAAACCCAGATACAGAATGAACAAACCCAAATGCTGTTAATACCAATGTGTCCCATATTATTGAGTTGTCAGTATTGAACAATCTCCAGATGCAGCTCAACTGGAGATGCAGGAGGAAATAACACAATTACCTACTTATTATACGTGTGTTTAATCTGTTCAGTGTTATTCTTGGCTGTTTTTCTTTCCTCCCCCATGTCACAGGCTCCCATGCTAAATTTACAAGAGCTGCTCAATTAATCATGATGGATTCATCAACTGCAAGTTAAAAACTGCACGTGGCTACAGGAGTTTTTTTCATATTTCTTACAGAAGAAATGAAACTAACCTAAGGCTGCGTGAAAGTGCGAATGAGTTAAAAGACCATCCAGGGGGAGAGTCCCACGGCCGGATGAGGTCAGAGATCTGTAAAATGCACATCCATAATACAAATCATTCAAGATCTTTTTTTTTTTTGGAAGTTTCACAAATTAGTTATTTACTGTCCACATCGTGCCAAATGAATGTTGCTTCACAACACCTTTGCAGAATTTCAGAGGGGTTTTTAAGGTCATCCCTCCTCCTACTGTCCATATGCTGGAGTTGGAACTCACTGCGCTCCGGTCAAGGCCGTGGGCCGAGGCATATTGCTGGAGGAGTTTCGCTACAAGGATCATTAGCCCTCGTTGAGAGGGGCATATTGGTGTGACATCCCTGTTGACCAAAGCCGACGCATTCCCATTAATCCAGTGAACGAAAGACCTACACTACCAGTCAAAAGTTCAAATTCAATGATTTCCTTTGTTTTTATTATTGGCTACATTGTAGA
Source organism: Brachypetersius gabonensis (assembly GCA_037577145.1). Lineage (NCBI taxonomy): Eukaryota > Metazoa > Chordata > Actinopteri > Characiformes > Alestidae > Brachypetersius > Brachypetersius gabonensis. Next base: position 11,057 of record JBBJLR010000060.1, on the reverse strand, counting down.
TTAATACAGAAAACATCACCTATTGCTCTGATGACGGCTTTGCACACTCTTTGCATTTTTTTAATCAGATTCATGAGGAATTAACCTGGAATGGTATTTAATTAACAGGTGTTCTTCGTCAAGAGTTCATTAGTGGAGTTTCTTGCCTTGTTAATGTGTTTGGGATCGTCAGTTATGATGGTCAGGTTGGTACGCAGTTAGTGATCCTGTTCCACTACGGTTCTACTCCATTGTGGCAAGAACCACTTAACTAATTACAAAACGTATTCTGGTTTGTTTAACTCCTTTTTTGTTTAATGCATAATTCTACATGTTCCTTTATCATTTTGTTTGTTTTCAATATTAATCTACAATGTAAAACATGATACAAAAATAGAAAAAAACAAAAATCGCAGAATGAGAAGGTGTGTCCAAACTCTTGACTAACAGTGTAACTAAAAGATCTAAACTCAGGTCTGTTCCAAGGCTACTGGAGAGCATTAACTCAAACTCTAATGATCGATTAATATTTCTATTTAATCTTAATCTTTTTTAGGACCAATTTATTACAGCCACAGATCTGGGGACACATTTTTTTCTCTTATTTGTTCTTCTCTACTTCCGTAGAAATGACTCCTGAGATACTGAAGGAAGCAGCAAAGCACTCACCTTCCCTTCATATCCACCCAAACTTATTATGTTATTAATATTAAGACTTTCTATTCAGTAACTACTTTAAGATGTTCAGTAACTACCCGGAAACTAACGAGAAAATGGAAAAAGCTGCTAGCATGAGAAATTAAAGCGTAGACCCATATGGGGTCTTTTAAAATTTATATTGGTAGGACTACAGTGAGGGAGTCTTAATCTTTGATTTCCAGACACCCCAGGAAATGTACGTCAGTAATGAATGTAAAAGACTGATCTTTTCAATTCTGGAGCTGAACTTTACACCTTATGTCTGAACGTAAGCGTTTTACATCCACCACACCCCTGATGCCTTACACATTTCTCTATAGTTGGATTCATCTTAGAGCAGTGAATTATCTAATTGTTTCACTTCCGTTCCTCTCAAGTCCTTACAGTGATAAATAACCAGACACGAGGTACAATCCTGACGCTAAAGACCCCGGTGAGCAAACATGACCCTCCCACATTAATCATACTGCCTGACAGTCTAATACACCCATTTTCCCTTAAACGTACAGAAGAAACTTTAGAGCTTGCTATCAGCCTGACTGACATCAGCTTTATTGCGCAATGTTGGAACAATAAATGATATTATGCGATAAGGAAATTGGATAAATGTGCAAACATACAGCAAGACTCCTGGGACAGTCGAGATGAACCTGAGGAAGAAGCAAAGCTCATCTCCTTGTGTTTTTATGCCCCTCTCCAGTTCACTGAAAGCTTAGGATGTTTACGGTAAGTCAGCCGCCGTGGGACGGTTGAAAGGCCGCAAGCTGCTCTGAGGAGCATATACAGAGAGCAGTGGAGTTCAGAGGTGACTGTGCGAGCTCCTGTCAGCAGTCGTCTGAAGGCATCTGCCATTCATCGCTCTGAAATGTGTCCTCATTCTCTCAGGCTGGCCGCTCATGGTTTGGAATCAAGCTGGAGCAGTCCAACATTCATTAATCAATCAGGCTTTGGAAAGACACCCATCTTTCCGTCATACAGAAACTCCCGAGTTGCGTACAGAAGCTCACACTCCCACAGAGTTGCTCATTAGTGAGGAGTGGAGGGATCAAGGTTCATATCGTATGTCCTTACGCAACTAGCGAGTCTCACCCACAGACCACACATCATCTGCAAATGAAAACGCAAATAAAATGTTACCAAGCATGGGAATATCTCCATGCAATTAAAACATCTAAGACAGCATCTGGGCATCATCCCAGTGTGCAAGGCGAACGACGGCACCAGATGTACCTTCCTGCCTGCAGCAAATATAGCAACGGCCGTACTCCAGCAACAGGTGTCCCGACTCTTAGATTTGTCATCAGGGATAAGATGATACGGGACGGAGGAAAGGGAGGGAAGTGGGGGTGGATCTTCTCTTTCTTCAAGGCTGACACATCGCCTAATAACAGCTTCCCAGCAAGCACATCATCCAGTGGCCAGGCAACTGTAAATAAAGATAGTGGGACACCTGTGTTTTAACACCGTAGGGTTGTTTTTTTTATAGATCTGTGTGTGTGTGTGTATGTGTGTGTGTGTGTGTGTGTGTGTGTGAGTGAGAGACAGAGGGAGAGGGAGAGAGAGGAGTACAGCTGTTCTTTGTCCATGTCCTGACTTTCCTCTCCCCAGTAGAGTCGTTTCAGATGTGTGCGCGCGTGTGTGTGTGTGTGTGTGTGTGTGTGTGTGTGTGTGTGTGTGAGAGAGAAACTGAGAGGGAGAGAGAAAGAGAGAGAGAGAGAATGCGTCATCTATCGGGACGCAGATGACTACGAAAGACCGAATTGCGTATGTGGGACAGAAAAATGACTCATCGTGTTTTAAAGTGCTGGTGATAAAAGTATCTTCTCCTCCACTCACCAAGATACCTGTGTCAGATCAGATCACAAGCACTTCCTGCTAGAACTTTCAATAGCAGGTTGTTACTCAGCGACAGGGATCTTTGAGCATTTCAGCAGCTCTGTGGCGACTCTCCTTGCTCTTTCACCATCCAGCTCACATCTACAGGAACTGTGATTCAGTACAAGTGGAATCCAAAACTATGTCTTCTCCTGTCCTCTCCCCAGGCCTAGCTTACAGTAATTAATGGCCCACTCCTTCCTGGGCGATCCGGCTAGTGCTAATTACATCCATATGCTCCTTCAAAGACCTTTAATTGCCTAATTAAAATCTTATTAAATAACCAAATCAAAATGGAAAGACTTCTTGAACCAGGGCTCAGTCCGCAATTTGAAAGCGACGGAAAAGCTCCCACATGTGACCAGGCTAATTTCATGAAGGGCACTCTCTGGAAGAGAGCCTTTAAATATTAGTTTAATGAAATGAGGAGCTTCACTGATGGATAAGTGTACAATATGACCATGAAGTGACAAGAATATCATCACCACTGCCTCTCCAGCCCAAAATGCCTTAAGCGGGAAGAACCTTTAGATGTGTAAATTCTTCACACTTTGTTCCTTAGGAGACGTGGGAGACGGGAGATGGAAGGTAGAGTAGCTTCAAAGAGTCAAAGGAAAGGTGTTCAATTGCCATCAACACTGAAACAGGAGACCAGGGTGCTGTTTCTGGATCAGACTGGCCGTTTAGTAACGAGACATGTTTAGGTAGAGAAACGTATTCAACAGAATCTCTCACTTGGCAATGCTAATACAGCTGACAGTTAATGAAAAAAAAATTACCATTAAGAATCTGCAGAATTCTTAATGGTTTTGAGCCTCTCAAAACCACTGATACTGTGATTGTCTGTGTGAATATAGGCAATAGAGGCAGCACTCAGTAGGTCAATTTTATTGACATGGCCTATAAACTCAGAAGGTCAATGTAATTTAGTACTAAAAACATCCTGATGAGGGCTCGAACGTTAATTCCCTTATTGATCACGCTGCTGGTGACACCACTGGTCTCTCATTTACTAAGAAAACAAAGCAAAAGCTGCCAGAAGAGGAATGAACTCTCATTCTCTTTCATTTCTCGTTAAACAGGACTGGAAGTTCCCCAATGATATACATCTTAAAACGAAATGAGGACCTGTCAGACTCCTTAAAGAGCGGGAAATGAACTGCCTCTCAATCAGTGTCAAACAGGAGGTGACATTTCCAGTTCAGGAAGAGGGTATTAGAAAAGTGGGCATCACATGTATGAATATTCCTGGCATTGGGTGTTTACTTCTCTAAGGTATGTCAGACTAAGCAGAAAATGCCCAGGCAGACTGAAGGGGCTGCCACTCTTTCCTCTCCAGCATCCTCCTGTCAAAAATCCTCCTGTCAAAACATGTCAGCCCAGGATTAAAGTCTGGGATTAAAACCTTTCATGCGTTGTGCTACAGTAAGTTTTAGTACACTAATATACTGAGGCAAATCCTCAACAATTGGATAAGGGACTGTTCTTTAAGTTTACACGTCTTTAAGAATCGCTACTGAAAGTGGAGCGTCCTCTTTTTGAATGTTCCAGCTTCCTCACAGACTTGCACAAAGGGTGTTTATCACCACTTTGCTTTGGTTCAGCTTGGCTATTTGTTTGAAACAAGAACCTAGGAGATTTGATGCGCTTGCTATCGAGCTGTTATTTTAAACAAATGTCTTGTTCCAGGTGTCGAAAAAACTGTCTACAACTGTCTCGTCTACAGATAACATTTACAGGCCTCATCAGGGGTGAAGTATTTCTACATGAATAGACTTTGGCACAACTACAGCGTGTATAAATAATGCTTCTCCAAAGCTGAACTATACTTGGCCATGTGTCATAGGCATTGCTCTATATATTCCTACACAAACCTACGGTCACATTGAACAAAGAATATTCCATTTGTATGAGAGGGAGAGACTAACAGAAGGAGTGCTATCAGAAGTGTTATCATACTCTTCACTAATTCCTGCAGCTCAGAGCATTAAACTGCATGTTTAATATGTGAACAGTGAATACTCGTCCTCTCCTGGGATAGCAGGCATAAAGAAATCCCAAGTAAAGTAAATAATGCAAGCTGACATTTTGCTTTGATATCCACACCACCGAGAATATAATTATATTGTTTGCAACTGTGCAAACTCTGCAGTGTTTGGACAGTGGGATTCAAAGAAAAGAGAGGCTTTAAAGTGCTAAAAAGCAAGCATCTGTGCCACCTGTGAGGGCTGAATATTTCTAAACTCGGAATAGGATTATTACAGATTATTCTATATACATATTATATGGACAAAAGTATTGGGACACTCCTTAATTATTGAATTTAGGTGGCCCCTTATTTCCAGTGAAGGCTAATCTTAATGCTTCAGCAGACCAAGGCATTTTGAACAACGCCATGCTTTGTGGACACAGTTTGGGGAAGAACCTTTTCTATTCCAGCATGACTGTACCCCAGTGCACAAAGCAAGCTCCATAAAGACATGGCTGGATGAGTTTGGTGTGGAATAACACCTTTGAGGTGAACTGGAACAGAGATTCTGAGCCAGACCTTCTCGTCCATCATCAGTGCCTGACCTCATATATGCTCTACAGAACGAATGGACACAAATACCCACAGAAATTCCAAACTCTTGTGGAAAGACTTTAAAGAAGAGTGGAAGCTGATATAGCTGCAAAGTGGGGGCCAACTCCATATTAAAGTATATGTATTTGAATGCAATATTATTAAAGTGGTGTAATGGTCAAGCATCCCAATAATTTTGTCCATATAGTGTATTTTTTTTAACAAATCTTCCATGAAGTCCACAGCTGAGGACAATGACCACAATGCAGAGTCCGGTTAAATCCAAATGTATTACTAGCTGGCATGCGACTTCTGGATGTGGCAGACTTTCTGTATAGCTGAATGGAACTCCACCATAGTCAAATTAAATATCACCTCTTCATATCTCCAGATTTTTGTTCCAGCCCAGCTAGAAATACAATGATCTACAAGACATCTTCTTCTCGAAACCCAACTCACCCCCACCCTTAGCGAAATTCCACTGTGGTGTCAAGTGTTCCGTCTGAAGTGTGCCTTCTGTCTCTGCTCCTCTCCACTTTCATCTTTAGAGTCACCCGAGCTTTCCACGTTAGCTCTCTCCTAGTAATCAACAGCATTTGAAAAGGTCAGCAACTCCCCCTCTTCAAAAGACCCCCAAGAATCTCCTCACATTACTACCACTGGCTGCCATGCAAACTCATACTGTTCAAGCAATTACCATTTAATCTAGGTTTTAAAAGCAGTACTGGAGGTAAGTGCTTGCAGGGCAGAAGCCTCAACTCCACTTTTTCCTCCAGTTCCTCCTGCCCTTGGTGCCACTCTTTTTCCTTCATCCTAATAGGACTGACTTGGACTCTCTAATTATGTGGGCGTCCACTATTAAAGCGCTGATAGAGGGTGTGTGGAAGTGGCAGCCCACTCCAGTCCATTGCCTTGCAGTGATGTAGAGGTGCCATGGATAGATGAGTTATTCTAATGGCTACCAGTGGGTCACTTTCTTCTCAACATCCTAAAGGAAGTTCGGTATAATTACAACAACAAGCCCATCTGGAGAGCTGCCAGCAGGCACAGCCAACCTAACGTCATCCCATCACTGACAGGCTATAAAACAAACAAAAAGGGGGAGGGGAAAACAAATGGGTCTTTTCATTAGTGTGAACCTGGACCTTAAAGTAACAATAAGGGTCACACGTAATGAAAAAAGTGAAAAAGCTGTCGCCTAATTGTTTGATTTGAAGCAGGTTCGAACCCAAATGGTCTGCATTCTTTCAGTTTGTCTCACATGGCCAGGGAAAGAAGAGACCTACTTTTACAGTTATAGCCTTTCTATGGCCCCATAAGAAGCCAAGCCAAGGATCTACTCCTACAAACTTTGCTACTAAAAAGTATATGAAGAAGAAATAAGTCTGCTGCAATGTCAGTTCCACAGGTTGGACTGAGTTCATAAGGCAGTTTAAAGAAATAGCGATGGCCCGAATGTGAGTTGGAAATGTTGCATGACACAGGTGAGGAGAGCTGTAAAAGTCATCTGGGCTGAAAGTAGGTCAGCCTGCTTTACCACTCCACTCCTGCTTCTCAGTGTTTTCAATTGTTCGCCGTTATCTCTCTGTCGTAGCCTGGACGTATTTGTAGTGCAGGGCAATACTAGCCAGATAAACCTAATGCTGATAAAGCCCTACAATCAGGGCAGTCCCATGCTGTCTCCGGTTCCTGTTATGCCTGAGCCACTGACAGGACTGTAATGAACATGCTCTTTGTGGAAAGCACCTTATTCCATCTTATATTTCCATGACCTTGTCCGTTCCAATACTGAATATGATACACTGAAGTGCTTTCGTGGTCCCATAGAGCTTTATCATCTCCCAGAGCTTCCTCTAATTGATTTTTCATTTCAAACTTAAAATAGACAATGATTTTGATACTTCATAAATAATGCCTTTTTTCTTCATGGGTTTAACAGAAACCATGTCTTGAAATGAATTGGTGCCAATTTTCTTTTTCTATATCAATAGCCAGGGCCAACATTCCTCAATGCCGTAAACAAAAAGAGTGCAGGTCTGCATGCAATTGACGTCCAGCAGAGTGAAGAATTCCTGCATTCTTGCTCAGAATGGCTAACACAGATGCTTTTGGTGCTAGGGAGCATGCTAATGCTATCAATCACAGCAAAAGGCCAGTAAGACAGTATGTGATGATGGGGGCTTCAAGACGCCTGGCCCAGCTAATGCCCATCAATACCTCCTCCGTCATCCACAATGGCTTGAAGACGAAGACAGATTTTGCAAGTTTCTAAAGCCTTGGATAGATGGACAGATGCCTGCCTCTCTGCTAGGAAGCAAAGATGCTTCAAGCATTCTTTTCCCACCAACCATCATTCCTTTAAACTTTGTCTGAGACTGATTCTACAGACTCCAAATTCAACATACAACAGAAACAGGTCCCTGGGTTTCACCTGCAACTATGGAACGAATTTATGGACCTAAATTCTTGCCCAATGTTTGGCCAATTTCAAGAATTCCAAGTCAGAGTTCCCTGTAAACAAGTTAATGAAATGAATTGCAAAATGTTTGTATAGTCCAAAACAGAAATCAAACACACATTTTCTATATATTATCCTTTTGTGTGGGATATCAATTTAATGAGTAGTGTTAAAGTAACAGAGCTGATTTGATTATTTCTGCCTAGACTATAATTAAGGTCAAAGATTAAATGACGACATGTTCCAACACTCTATTCAAGCCTTGCTGGTCATTCTAATGGTCCTCACTGAGGCTGAGAACGCACTTTATGCCAATTACACACAGCCTATAGCAAGGAAAATGTGTTGAAACAAGTTGAATTTTGATTTAGATTTTTTTGAGACAAACTGTTTAATTCGGAGGACTAAAACGACCAAATATTTATACATATTGACACACGTGTGTTAAGAGATTCTAAACACTTCATTACATTTCATAACTGCGAATGCATCACAGAAGTGTACTAAAATAAAGGCAGCAGCAGTGTTTCTACGGCTGTGAGCTCCAACACTGCAGACGTTCTGTGCTCAGAATGGTAAGTGCACACGCTCTTGGCAATGCGCTGCGATGAAATCCAAGCAAAGCTTTCAGACAGGCCAACTCCAAATAACTTATGGTGCAAAAAGATTCAATCTTCCCTTTAAATATTTTGCAGTTCAGTCCATCAAAAGGTACTGAGCGGCACCACGCAAATTAAATTGCACCTATATAGCCAGGCAAGTGGCCACTTTAGGCTTGTCGATTCATTTCTAAGCCCGATATAAAGGCGCCTTGGGGGGCAATTACTCCCCCATATCTAATGTGGCTATTTGGCCCCCACACGAACATGGCATTGTGTTCTGCTCAGTAGTAGTTTGTTCATTCTTGGGCCCAGGGAGTACAGAGTCACCCAGGCAATGGCATCTCAGTCATGCCTGTGATCCTGTGATAGTCTTTTACCAGTTGGATATTTCAAGTAAAATAGCACTGCCAAGGCATTCGTATCCTAGACAACAGGCTGTGACCCGAGAGGGCTATTGGCCCCTCAATTAATCAGGCCAGCATGGGTCATGTCAATCAATCTGACAGTTACCCCACCTCACTCTGGTTCTTCTACAAAAATCATTGTATGATTTAAGTCTGAGTGTGAAGATCTGTTAGCTTTTACTTTACCAGGGTGCATTCAATTGTGCAAGGAAAAGGTTCCATCATCCATTCAGAGCAGTCTGAAGGACCTTGGAGACATTTTCCCTCAACATGCTCTCAGATGTTTGGAAATGTGAAAGGGTCATATTGATCCTCACGGTGAGACGAATCTGCCTCCTCTGCTTCACCAGTCAGGCTCGAAGAAGGGATTTGCAGCATATCAGATGGCACCAGTCTTCAGACATGGCTGATGAGGACCGACCTCAAGTCAGTTAACTAGTATGTTGGCGAAGAGTGAAGTTAAAGGCCATTCGATCCTTCATGGACCAAGAAAAATTCCATGCTAATACCCCACCACCTTGAAGAATATTCATTCACATCCTCAAAGGGGGGGTGGGTTATTTCCATCCATCACTTTTTGACTACTGGCCTTGAGTTGAGCTTTGTCCAGCAGCTGCAATGGTCTTTAAAAAGAAACACCCACACACCCATCTCCAATCATGTGGTAGCACCCTGATGGCATGCTTCCCGTATAGTGCGATAAAATCTGACAGCTCAGCCTTGTCTACACAGCACCTTTGGGCTCTGTCCATGCAGGTGGAGTTTGATTCTATGGAAAGATGGGAATGAAATGAAGTGCTAAAGGTGGGCTAAGCAGTTACCAGTTCTATCATTTACCTCCCAAAGCTGACTCAAACTGTTTTTCCTAATTTCACCTGAATTGCCAGCAATGAGATCTTTGTAAGAAAACAGAATCTAACATGTAAGACCAAGTGGGATTATACGGTCAAGTCAGAAAACTTGGCTGGTCTTTTCTGGGATATATAAGGGAGTTTTTTTCAAAAACAAGGCTAATATACCCTTATGATTTACAGTACAAACCATGACGATCAATCAAGATTACTCCAACAGTCTTCAAAAGTGCTTTTTTGTAGGTTAGTCCAAAAAGCAGACAAAATTTTTCATTATCGTCTTCTAAAGAGCTTATTTGTGTCTGAGCCCCAAATTAGGCTGTGTAAAATCTAGCCTATCTTTTCCCCTTGTAGTGAACGCAGGCTAGATCAAAAGTGGGGCAAAAACGTCTTTCAGCAGACAAAAGAGACACTTTTAAGCTGCCAAATGCATAACTATGTATGTGTGCTTTGATCTGGCGCGTCAGAATTTCAGCTTTCAGCACGAGGGGCTCGTCTGTCTGTGGCTCTTTGAAGCAGTGCTGATGTTTCGTGATGGCGGATGATGCAGAGAGGGTGGTTTGCACACAGAAGGAAGTATTTCAGCTTTAAGAGACCCTGGTAATGGTTGGGGGAATACCATCAGCCATTACTTTTGTACATTAGGAATGGAAGGAAGAATTTCATCTGCTCATTGTTGGAAGCCTTAAATGCAAAATGTCCATGGAGAAGAAGAAAAGGCAAGCATGAAATTGTTAATGCCATGAATTTGGAATGCCTGATGAACTCTGAAGTCAAATAAACATCTTGGAAGAAAACAGGTGCCTGGCATACTAAAAGCAACTGGGCTCAATCTTGCACAATTTTCATTCATTTTGAAAATCTTGCTGAAGATGATGGCAGACATTTATGCAGCTTTGTTTCAATCTTTTTTAATAATGAACTACCAGTTTTGTTAAAGGCTACCTTGACCAAAACAGCACATGCAGTTAATTGAGTCCCATGTTAATATCAATTAAAATATCAACAGCGATTCACTTTCCTGGACAGGGTCTAATAGTTCTCAAAAAAACAAAAAAAACAAATAAAACAAATGCTGTCAACCTCACTTCAGGGAAACTACTGGAAAAAGAATGAGTCATCAGCATCTAAAATAGGAGCAGGGGCCCTGAACCTCACGCTTTGTCACATTTGCGATATATTCTGCTAAATTATTCAGACTGTACTTTTACCCTCACCACCAATTTTTCTGCAAGCATCTGGGGAAACTGCCTTGCATTACTTTTAGCACAGGAAGCTTTTAGGCTGCAGCCAATTTTAGACACGTTGTTCCAGTCGGTTTCATCGGTCCCCTCTGCTGCTTCATGTCTACAGAAGATGCTTTGGCATCGGTAAGGCAACACTGGATAACAGGACTAGTCAAACACAGTACACAGTTTTACCATGGGAACTGTTAGAGGAGCTGCTATATACAATAGAACAGACAAGGGTGGACAATGTCACAATCCGTACTTCGGGCCTGAGGTTGTAAAATATTACAGCACAGGTGGGTAAATATAAAAGGTTTATGTACAGTACAGGTCAAAAGTTTGGACACACCTTCTCATTCAATGTGTTTTCTTTATTTCTGCTATTTACATTGTAGAT
>JBBJLR010000056.1:0-17025 GCA_037577145.1 Brachypetersius gabonensis | reverse complement strand
CTCTCTCTCTCTCTCTCTCTCTCTCTCTCTCTCTCTCTCTCTCTCTTGTTTTCTCTCTCTCTCTCTCTCTCTCTCTCGCTCACTCTCTCTCTCCCTCTCTCTCTCTCTCTCTCTCTCTCTCTCTCTTTCTCTCTCTCTCTTGCTTTCTCCCTCACACTTTCTCTGTCTTGCTCTCTCTCTATCTCTCTCTCTCTCAGTTTGTCCAGAAAGTGCTGTATTGCTTATATAGATCCAGAAGCATGGGCTACTGCTGTTGGAGTGATCTGAACTATCATTAATGTGTTCCTAACTTAGAAGCCATTCGGTCATGATTACAAGTGCTAGCTTCGTAGGCAAATGTGTTGCTTGAATATCTGATTTCTTACTAACTTTTATCCTTCCATCATAACTGAAGAAAGAATGCTTTGAGTTGTTGAAGACTAAGAATTGTTTGCTTTTAGTAGATATCAGTGAAGTTGGAGACATTTGTTTACAAATGCAGCTGTTGTAGTATTATATACAGTTATGTGTTGGTGAAAATTGTATAATAAATCAAACTGGCTAACCACCTAACATTAGCAATGCCTTTAGGCAGGGCCAGCAAATCTAGCAAGCATACTGGGCCCTCAAAGCATCTGAACACTGTAACAATGAAATGATCCATTCAATGACGAAAGTAAGGCAGCATTATACCCACACTTTTAATGTTAATAAAAGAAACCAGTTCTAGCGGTTTTGCCATCTTCCCACTCCCCGGGTCTTCATACGCATGGCCCCCGGGGTGGAGTTAGGTTTCCTTTTTGTTATATGTATCTTTGTTCTGGCGTCTCGTTAGTGAAAGCGAAACTGAACCTCTGTTCCTGCTCTCCCCTGCTTCGTCGCTTGTATCAAAACGGGCTTCGCCGGCATGACAGGAGAGACTGAAAGCTACCGTCGATGCTTTCACACCAACATCCCCTTCGACGTGTGAGAAAAGTGTCTCCAGCCCTCCTTCCACATATCCCACTCTCACTGTCTGCGTGTCTGCTTTCATCTCTTCTCTCTCTTCTTCCCTCCCTCCATCGCTCTCTCTCTCTCTCTCTTTCTCTCTCTCTCTCTCTCTCTCTCTCTCTCTCTCTCTCACACCTACCTGTCACTTTGACAACAGGGCTTCAACATTGCCTCTCCTTGTTTCTGCTATCTGGCAGTGATGGCTGCCTCTTAACAAGTCACTCTCTCTCTCTCATTGTCACAATGCGGGTTGAAGCCATAAAGAAAGGGGAAAAAATGTCTGCACACGCCACAGACTGTACCCCACTTGTTTTGAAGATATGTGAGATGAGGGCTGTTACTACCGCAGTGACTGTAAAGTTTGTTTTTCTGCCGGCAGATCTTTCCTAATTCCAGTTTGATCAACTATCTTGACTTTTGACTATACTACTATCAAGCAAGGCTATAAATACTATATACCCCCCCCCCCCCATTTTAGAGTAATAGTGAAAGGTTTTAACACCGAATTATTACAAAAAGAAAATGTAGCTCTTTTAGAAATAAGACCGTTTCAACACACCCTACCATGACATAACTGCTGGGCTCCAAAAATCACTGACGTTTTGCTAAATTAAATGTTGAAAAATGTCTGGTACACTTTTAAAAAGCACTGTTCACCTGTCCATATTTGGAATCTAAGCTTCAAAAACAGCCTGTTTTGTGTTCTGTGTTTCTGTGGAGTCACAAACAGCAATTTATTTACAAATTTACAGCAGTTTAGCCCCACCCACTCATGCTGACGTGTCACAGCAAACGTCATTTACAAATATCAGTCTTAAAAGCACAGTAAAAAACTGCTTGTTTTGTTCCAGTGGAAAAAGAGAAGTTGTGAAATGTGCAATCAAAAATCTTTTAACCATTCAAAACCGTACAGAAAGGAAAATGTAGGATAGGTACGTACATTAGTTTTAGTATTTTAGTGATTGTGCATGAACAAGTACAAGCTAACATTTTTACTCCAATTTCAAAATGTTATTTGTGTGAAAATAAATTCATATTTCATATGAACTCATTTTTGTATTAATAAATTTCCAGCTCTTGGGATTTTGGGCCAAAACATCTTTAACTAGTGTTGCATACTGAAGTTGAGAGTTCTCAGGCCAGGCCTGCTGGCGAGTGCTGTGGATGTGTGTTGAATGATGTGTGAGTGTGTGTGTGAGTGTGTGTGTGAGTGTGTGTGTGAGTGGGTGGATGGGGGGTGTTTGACTGAGGGCCAGTGAGAACCATAGTGCCATACAGGGGGATTTATGATGCCGGGGGAGTGCGTTTATTATCTCACAACCAGTGCTCTGCCTCTGATGGGGTAATTTATCCTCTTTCAAGGCCCTGCCCTGATTTGTGTTGTCTCTTTCTCTTCCTCTTGCTCTCTTTCCTTGTCTCTCTCTCTATCTCTCCTCTCCCGGCATGTCAGATCAATCATGTTGACTACACAAAGGCAGGCATGAGGCTTATTACCTGAGTGAGGAGGCGGGACCGGCTGCCCAACCCATTCTCACCTGTCAGCCATGACAGCAGGGTCTCTAACGCTCCTTTTCCACCACTTAAGGGAATTGGTCAGCGAGAAATCAACAGGACACTTTAACCTGAGCCCAAACACAGTGGGTTAAGCACGGCATGCTTCAGAAGTTCTTTGGTTTTGAACTGGAGCTAATTTAGCTTACAAGTAGCAGAAGCAGAATTCCACAAAGACTAGAAGTATTCCGTCTTAGTTACGGTAAACCGAAGACTTGCTCGCGGCTTGATGATATTCCTGACACTGTATGACGTTTTATCTGTAAAAATGGACAAAATGGCCTGATCAAGGTTTCGTGATCATTAGTGGTACTGTTCGTCTTTGTATGTCCAGGTTTGTTGATAATCGCATGCCACACTTTGTCAGAAGAAACATAAGGAAGTCTGTTAAAGGTTCTCTAACAGTTTGATATGTGTAATGATTTGCACGATGCTCACTGCTTGGGTATATGCTTCCATTATATATGCTTATAGATACGTTAACCTCGCAGCTCTTTGATAAGGTTTTTAAAACACCCGTCCAACTACTACTTAGAATCTTTAACAGCATTAACTTTAGATGTTCTCCTTTCATTTGGACATCGGGAAACGAGTGTGATGCTGTCTCCTTCCTTCATTTGGCTCCCTGTTCCCCCTCTCGGTCCCCCTCTCTGTTTTTCTATGGCAGGGACAAGCTTGCCTGCCAAATCACGTTGTCGGATTAGGGCCCTAGCAAATTCAATTTCAGCGCCTCGGCAGCGGCTGCTTCGGGTCCGCAACTGAACGCGGGACACAAAGTGAACATGACAAGGGTGACGTTTCCCCCCATCAGAGTGGACCACCTCATCATCACACAGTCTCATAAATGTCCAGCCACAGCCTGGCCACAAACAATACAGAGAGACAGAGAGAGAGAGAGAGAGAGAGAGATAGATTTAGAATATAAACAAATGGTCGTTTTTTGTTCAATATGACTCTTCATTAAGCATTGCCTGGTAATATTTGCAAAGTATTAATTCATGTATTAAGGGCATTTGAATATAAATCTGAGATACAAAGCGAAAGAGAGAGGGGTATAATATGTATATATATATACCTTTTTTATTTATTTGTTATTATCACTATTCATATTAAGCATTTCTTTGGCAACATTATTGGCATAATTACAGTTAATGCCAATAAACTCTGACTCTGAATGTGAGAGAGAGAAAAAAGGGAGGGAGAGGGTGAAAGAGAGACTATGAAACAGAGGGAAGGTAAATTATGGAAGGTAAAAGAGATGAGAATCTGTGTTTTTTGGAGAGACAGAGACAGGGAAGGAGGGGAGATGGAATAAGGGATATTAATGTTTGAGGTAGAGATGTGATTTGATATGTCTCTGCCGATTGTCGGCGGATGCTTGAGTCGGCTGGTTTAATATTTCCTGCTTTCTAATCAGTCTTCTTCAATCGTCCGGGTCCGTGAGGCAGGGGTTCAATGTAGCCCCCCCTGGCTAAGCCTGGGGGGTGGTTGCCACACACCGTCCCACCTCCTCCTTTTTCTCTGCTCCGCTCTGGCTTCTTAATACAATGTTTACAAGCCGGCGTATTGTCCTCGACATATTTCAAAAGCCCTAAGTGCCTCAGGCGCTTTGCTGACAAATCAAATAACAGCAAAATCATTTATTTCCTCCTGCCTCAGCCCAACTACGAGAGAGAGCGAACGAGAGAGAAAGAGAGGTGGGGGATGCGGGGGGAGGCGTTCTGAAGGACTGAATGAGCGCATCCATGAGAATGATTACTTCAATAAAAAAATTATAACCCAAATCTGCTTAGCCGAGGTACTTTTGGACAGTAATTGTTTCAAATACAGCATGGCCCTGGGCTGCCCAGATTGAGTGGCACAGAGGGCAGGGCTGGAGCAGCTAAGGCCTCCACATGATTAAAACCATGATTTGTGTAGCTTCATGAACTTTTGTCTTCACTGTCTTTTCCAACACTTGTTCACTGAAGCTGCGGAGAGCAATTCTGAGCAGAAAAGTGAGCGCTAGTCGAGTGCTACTGCCACGGCCTGTCCCTCTTCCTCACATCGCCTCCTGTTCAATTAGATGTGCCTCAGTCCAGGGTTGGCTTCATATTTTCGCTGCATGGTTGTCATCATAATTTGTGGAGGGGGGCATCGGGGTGGGGGTGCAATGTTTTTATGTGCACACACTGGTACTCGTACTGAGCCTGCAGATATGCAACAGTGAGGGTTTTAATGCAGCACTGTGCTTGTGCTTTTGCTTCATGCCATTTAATTTAACAGCACATGAGCATAACTGCCAGTGACCCAGATGCAGCAGCAACATCCCTTACACTAACTAGGTTAACTCAAGTCAGCGCATCATCACTTCACTGACGTTTGAGCATTAAGCATTAGCGGTTTGTTGGCTTGTTAAATGGTAACAAAGGGAGAGCAGATTAGGACATTGAGCATCACTATAATGCCATTCTAGCAACTTATTCCTGTAAACTAGGGAAAATTCAACATAACAAAACAACATTTGCTCTGGCAAGTAGAAGGTGTGATGAAATAGTTTTACCCCAACTCCATTTATGGTTGTCACATTTCTGTTTACATGCTTCTGAATTATCATTATGTCTTCTGTTCCTTTTCTCTACAGCAAGAACCCGTCACACAAGGATATCACCCCGGCCCCAGGCACACCCAAGGTAAGATGGCCACCATTGCCGTGCGCCTTTTTCGGCTCAGCTGCAATTAGTGGCAATAAGAGCCCTATTCTCTTCTATTAGGGCATAAGAAGAGCCCCACTTAACTGAGAGAGAGGGATTATATGAATGAAAACTTCCTCAAATGGTCCTTTATTTCCTGCGGTAATGTATTTATGGAAAAGTGAGAGCTGGTGACGGTTTCCTGTTGAGCCTTTTTAACAGTTATATGGTAAACGACGCCAGCGAGAATGACTTCACTGTTCTACTCAGTCTTAATAGGACTGCCCAGTCATCATGGACTGGTCTGTGTTCTACTGACTGTTTGAGTCAGGTACAATTCTTTCAAATCAAGCTGTTCAAGAAAAGAAAGTAAAACATACTTTCCACATACTAAAAAAAAATGTTGTTGAAAAAAAGAGATTTATGACATTTCATATCACAGGAGACGTGCCAAGCATGGAGGCCCACTTGGCACAAAAGATCGATCTTATCATCGACTTCTGAGATTTGCTGATTCATGTGTCCTTCCCAGAGCCAGAGAATCTTCCTCATCTCCCAGTGACCCGTGCACCTGATTAGATAGAGCTTTTTAATATCGGCACAAACCCACATCAAACCTTACGTGTAAAAGTGACACTCTAGGCACACCGAGCTGAGCTTTTTGCTATATCTCACTTCAAATGCCATCAGGAGACATTCCTTATCTATAAAGAACACTTGAAAAAGTGCAATGATTTTGATCGATGGTCTTTAAAAGATCAATTCCTGTCATTATTGCAGTCTGGAAGAGCCTATTGCCCTGAGACAGAGGGAAACTAGCGCTTTAATCGCACATGAACCCAACCTAACCATAGCCCAGGAACATTCCTCCTGCGTTTCGCCTATAACCTGCCTATGAGTTCAGAATCTGAAAACAAACTGTTCTATGACATTTTCCATGTTCTATTCAACATATTATGTTTAAATCCAACTGAACTGAAACCTGACAAAATTATCTCTGAAACTAACTGCATCCTGACAAAAGACTGAATTCAAGGGTAGAACCATAAAATTCTGTCTAAACCCAAAAGTTTGTAGGTTGAATGTATTCTGATAAAATTCTGCCTAAAACTGCGACAACTGTCCCCGTAAAACTGGCTGATCC
This sequence comes from Brachypetersius gabonensis, assembly GCA_037577145.1. NCBI lineage: Eukaryota > Metazoa > Chordata > Actinopteri > Characiformes > Alestidae > Brachypetersius > Brachypetersius gabonensis. The sequence goes on along the minus strand of JBBJLR010000056.1, from coordinate 10,689 downwards.
TGGAGAGGCAGACGAAGGGGGTTGGGGTAGAAAGTCTGGGCGTGACAGAGCATTCCACAGCCCGCGTTTAGTATTCCACAGCAGTGTGTGGAAAATGAAGAGGCTGACTGGGGCTAGAGATTGGGGAAGGGGAGGGAAGTAGTACGGCCTAACTGACGAATCGGGCCCGGTGTGCCGGTTCTAAAGGGGATTAACCCCGCTCTAGCCCAGATCGCCTCCCCTTGCCTCTCAGCAGCCATTGCCATAGCGACTCCATGTCGGTCCAGACTGGTGCTAATCCAGTGGGTCAGGGGCCAACAGCAGCACCTAGAAAACCTTCCCTCCCCAGCAAACCTGAAATAAACAGTTCTAATCAGACCCAAGATGAATGCAGTTGCAACCGCTATTGTACTCAAACATCATTATTTGGAACTTTTCCGATGCTGGTAGCTATGAATGATTAGAAATTTGTATATTACGATGAGACCATTCCATTTTTCATGCTCAATATACTGCACAGCTACATAAACAGTTTACACACACACACACACACACACACACACACACACACACACACACACACACACTAATTCCCCCTCTTTCTCTCTCTCTCTGTATTTTGCTGTGACGCACACAATATTCCCTAAGCTCCAAAGGCTTTGAGTTCACAAATAAATTGTTTCCTGACCTTGCAATTCAAAAGCATAAGAAGCCATGCATAATGTCTAATTTACTGTCCCTGTGGTACGCGCCTGCCATTTTTCACATATTAATATTAGATTACAGTTGTCACCCACTAAAGCCGCCACCTCTCCTCTCACTTTGATTAATTGGAGCAGATTGTAAATACAAATATTTTATAGTGGGCTCGTAAAAAAAAAACTCCCAGTAAAGTAGAGCAGCTTTTCCCCTCCCGCCTTTCTGCACTCATCAGAGAAATGAAGTCAATTAGGTTTTCCATGAGACAGACCTGTAATGTTTCTCAAGGCACTTGATAATAGATCAGTGTGTCCTATGATGTTATCTGTATGATGTCCTTCTATCGCTTTGCCTGTTCCTCTTTCAACACCCCCAAACTGGTCAGGCATGTGTAGGGGGCTCTTCAGGGTCCGATGCACAAATGAGAATATAGTTGTCTGCAGCATCAGCGTATGCGCTGTCTGTGCTGGCATAGCAATATAGTGTTGATATTGACGGTGGATTCATGGAATTTGTTATCAATGTAAGGTTACGCCGTACCTGACCCAGTTTATGAGTATCGTAACATCCCTCTTTTTACTCACAGATCATAAACGCCTAAACTTGTACTCCTAATTTTAGCTAAAACTTAGTGCTACTATCGTATCTAAGCAGGGGAAATTTGAGTTATGAAGTTCAAGTTCAAGTAGTGCTTATTTATCCAGAGGATATTTGATATATTGCTGCCAAGTTGAAGTAATGGCTGTGAATAGTCACATGATATACTTTAGCTGAAGCACAAATAAACACAATGTCTGAACCCAACCCCATTTTTGAGAAAATGCGAGACTGTGTATACTTACTCTTGCCCAAAAATGTCCTCTTACTTCAAATGCAGTCAATTCTATAACATCAATCCAGGTGGATGCAGTCCCAATTATCAGAGTGTTTTGGTAGAGATGAAAAATATTGGATATCAAACCAAACTTAATACTATATCCTTAAATTAGCATCTTGCAAACTGCGGCACTAAACATCACGCAGCTGCCCTCAGTGGGTTTTGACAGTATATGACATTCTGCTGTCAGTTTTCAGACTTCATACTGGCTACACTTATACCTGTGCTAGGCTGTGTTAACATTGTTTTACTCATTTATGCATTTTTATAGATAACACTGTCTTTCTGTGTCAGGAAATGTGCAGGTTATGCTTTGTGTTTTGCTTTGTGCTCATATTGTGTCCTTTCAGTTCATTAATTGAAATGATTAGTTAATATTGAAAGAGGCATTTTTGATCGGCTTGGAAAAATGGCAGGGGACACTGTTCCCAAAACCCACTATCAGTGCTACGGCAGAGAGGAAGCTGTGTTGCCTACAGTTGACCAGTGCAGCTGCTTTAGCTGTCAGTTTTGGTTACGCAGGTGATTCTCTGCTGCAGAAAGTCGAAATGTTCTCTTATTTTTCTTCAGGCTGCGAGAACAGAGCCGTGGATGACATGTTTATCCTGTGGATGACTGTAGACTACTCATCTCCTTTTCTCTCTTTCACTCTCTCCCATTCTTCAGTCTCTCCTGTTGTCAGTACACATCAAGCGCGAGGGCGAGTCTCCAGTCATCTCTCCGCTCTCCTCCGATGACACGCACCATTCTGACAGATACCAGGTGAGACAGACAGAGGGCCTCACACACGCATGGCAAGGAACACACACCCACTGCTCCAACACACATCTGCCAACTCCTTCCCATGCCCTGCCACATACAATAAAGCGCTTTATTTAAGTGAGATTCAATCCTGGTGGCAGCCTGAGATAGTGGATGACAACTGCCCATTGACATACATGAAGCTTCCAAGCAAACGCTTTAGGCCGAAGTGAAGATTTTGGAGATAAAAAAGCACAATTAAGCGCAATGTCAAAGTAAGGATAGATTAGATACATGTGCTATTGTGTATATTTGTGTTTGCCGCATTTCCTCCTTCTCCATAATATTCTCCATCTTATCCCTGAATGGATCTGACTGCTGGCTATATTAAGAATGAGTTAGATCTGCTGTCTCGATCTCTGGCCACAGATTTACTCAGGCTGTAACGTGTGCCCTGCTCTGATATGTAATCATGCATGGTTTAACCCTGGGGCTAATCTCGGCTGGCCCCTGGTGCACCATGCTGCCTGCTAACGTGTCCTTGAAATGTTTGTGTCCTGCCTTTTCCTCCCTCAGAGTCACGACTGGGTGGGATGAGGAGGTCTCTCGTCCCCCAGGGGCATCCTAGCAGCTCAAGATATTTTAAAATAAGGAGTTTTTTTTGCATAATCAGTGCAGTATTGGTTTCCCAATATTGTGATCAGGTGTGAAAGCTAGCTAAAACGCAAAGACCTAGCTGGACTTTTTTCAGGTGTCATAATATTTCATTTATTTATTTTTCCTAAATTAACAATTTTAGCATCATACAGGTTTGAAATGGACAAGAGCCAAATGTAAAGATCTGTGCTTCATGGTAAACACTGGCCTAAAACATGTTAGCTGGTCATGAGACGTGGGGTCGGTTAAATGAAGCCTGTAATATGAATAAATCCAGACCACCAAACTGTCCCATATAAACAAACAAGGCTATGCTGTTGTAAGAAGAGCACGTAACAAAAAGAGTGTTTGAAATAAACGAGAAAGTTGGGAGATGTTTTAAAAAAATCACTACATTGGTCTAAAAGTCCTGGATATTTCTTGCATACTCTGATTACACACAAATTATTTGTTCTAACAAATGGTGTAAAATTAAGTTGCTATTTTTAAACCAAGTTTGCTAATTGACTTGATTTTCATTATGAGCTCTTTCTTCTCTTCAGTATTCTCCAACAGGATTCCACAGACTAACGTGAAGTGTTTCATGTGAATTGATCAGTGAGATGAAATGAAATAAGATACACTTTACTGATCTCAAAGGCACAACACACGATTTAAAGTGCACTGCACATCTGAAATGAAGAGCTGGGGATGGAAGATGCTGCCCAGCTTCATCAGTGGACTGTGGAGTGGAGGTGTGGAAATGCCACATCAAATCTGACCTTAGATCTAAAAAGGACATTAATTATGCCCATGTACTGAACACAACTGGTGCCTTTCACAGTTTACATGTACAGTAAACACACATACATGTAATACTATACTGCACACATACACACAATATATATATACACACATATGTGTGTGTGTGCATACATTTAACACACACAATATTTATTTAAAAAATATACACATTATATATCACATATATTTATGTATAATATATATTTATGTCACATATTACAGAAATCCGTCGGTACTAATAGATTATTATGAGTTTAGGTCTGTCCGGCTCTGTCTGCGCGCTGCTGCGCTCTAGCGGCGGCTGCAGGAACTACATCCCGCTTCTCTGACGCGCTGGTCATGTGACCCGTAGCAACATGGCGTCGGCGCGATGAGAACAGCCTTCATTACTGACAGCAATGTTTACAATCTTTCTGCATCCTTCTTAAGCTCAAAACGCTGCTGTTAATCAGTACGCGAAGAAGGAGAAACACATCACAATCCACTTGACGCCATGCGTTTGGGGACGTTTTCGTTTTTGTCGCCAGACCAATAGAAATGGAAGAGGAGGTGCAAACGAGCGGAGAGAGAGAAGTAGGTCTCCCCGGGCTGCCCGGGCTGCTCGGTCTCCCCGGTCTCCCCGGGCTGCTCGGTCTCCCCGGTCTCCCCGGGCTGCCCGGGCTGCTCGGGCTGCTCGGGAAGGTGATGCTCAACCCGCTCCAATCCGCCCGAACACACTCTCTCTGCGCCAACTGTGCGAACTCACTCACATCCTGTCTTCTCTTTCTCTCCTGCAGACGTTTTTGCGGGTGCGAGCGAACAGACAGACGAGACTAAATGGTATGTACTGCCGTCATTTACCGCTGATTATAAACCACTGATTATTATAAACCACTGAACGGGTTCATGCTTTAATCTCAGAGCAAACTGGACCAAACCCGTTTGCTTCTATAAAGTTTTCCATTAAATCCAAATGCACCACTCTTTTTATGCCAGAGTGGCCTTTAATGGTCTTTATCCCTAACCATTCCTGCACCTGCGGCAGCTGGTGGCCTGAAGGTTTAGGGTTTGAATCCAAGGGCTGCCAGTGGCACCACTGAGGAACCCTCGGGATCAAGAGGTTTTGGGGCAGCTGGTGGCCTAGTGGTTAGGGAGTTGCCCCTACGATCAGAAGGTCGTGGGTTTGAATCCCAGGACTGCTAATGACACCACTGACGGTACCGTCCCCACACACTACTGCCCACGGCTTCGTTTGGTGAATGGGTTAAATGCAGAGAAAGAATTTCACATTGTTCACACGTGACTAAATTTCCCTTCATCGAACTTGCTGCCAAAACATCAGTCGTAGAATTTGATCACTTTAAATGGGGAACATCACAAATGTGAGAAATTTCATTTATGCGTGTAGGTTCTTGAGGCTCCTTCACAGAATGACATCAGTGATCACTTCTTTTATACTTTTCACAGTAAAGAGAGTTGTGTGAGGCTCAAGCCAGCAGTCTGTTCTGATCACAGCTCTGTTCACTATAACCTGAAACGCCTGGTTGGGAATCGATTGCTCTTTTTTTCTGCTCTGTTCTTGGTGGTGGGGTCTAGGTCCTTTTTTGGTTTTCACAAGAACATACTGAAGCTTGTCCTGCAAAACTTGTCAAGTTTGTCTGTACTTTTTTGGGCATCTCTGGTCCGTCAGACTAATTGAAGGTGCTGGAGGTCCTGTGAGCCACAGGGACACACTGTTCTGCTTTGGCCTCCGTCAGGATCTAGAGTGGCGAAACCCTCCTCACAGCGTGTGCCACTCATGGTGTGATCTTGCCCAGAGCTCACCACATCAGCCGCGCCTTTGCACTATGAAAAGGAAGGCTGGGTTTGCTGCAGGGCTTTTCCTCCTGACAGCGAGGACCTTTAGATGGGAATAAGTATTAACTGCTTTTCAGAATGAAGAGATTTCTTTATCCCATAAACAACAGATATGGGTGAACAAAGAGAGAAGGTAACCTGTATTACAAGACATTTCGTGAGCCGAGACCTTGACATTCCTTAAGAAATGATCTCAGCCTGGATTTTTACAATCAATGGTCTCCAGTGATATATAATACATTAAACAGATACAATACACTGTAGGAAATGATTGGTGGGATACTGCTTCCAGGGCTTTTATTATTAAAGAAAGAAGTGCTTGTCAAATAGATGAAACATTTAACGAAGGGAGGGAGAAAAAGCAGAAAACACTCAGGTGATAAGCTGATATAGTTCAGTTGATTATACAAATTGTGAGTTGCAGCTCTAACATGGCCTAAGTAAAGTGACCGTGTGCTGTTTCCATGTCGGGTCCATTTCTGCTTTTCCCTTGTCTGTAGCGCCTGCCCGAGCAGAGGATCTCTTTAACCCTTCGCTTCTTGATATGTCAACAGTCGATGACCTCTGCTGGTGCAGGCGCTATGGCAAGGAAAACATCAAAAGCTCCCCCACCCCAGTGCCCCGAGGTGTGCCCTTAGCTCCATGCTGCCTTCAATACGGTAAGATTCCCCCCATCCCCCCACTCCACCCCTCGGCCAGCCCAGGCGATGCTAATGGAGCTGTCTTTGTTTAAACCTACGGCCCCTCTCCACGTATTTCACCTCTCATCTGAGACGCAGGCTGGGAAAACTCCTGCCTTCTCTAATTAATCTCTCTCTCTCTCCTCTCATTTAATAGCACCCAGCGGCCCCCTCCGTTATCGGCCACTCTGAGATTATGAGACTGGGCCCATATCGCCCTTATCCCCCTCTCTCTCTTTGCCAGTCTGCCTCCCCCTGAAGTTATCACACGTCCTCTTTCCTCCACCCGAGTCCCCCTCGGCCTCTCTTGGCAATTGCGGCCCCCTAAAAATTAATGTCCCCGCGCACCATTTGCAGTTAAGAAAAAGCGACAGAGACTTACGGCGCAATGGGCTCTGTTCTGCTGCGTTAAATTTCTAATTATGCACGTGGGGAGAGGAAACCGGCCGCCCGGTCATTCACACGCGAGTCTTAGGGTTTGGTGTCTGGCCGCAAAGGCCTTGGGCCTTTTTTTTTTTCTCATTGCATCATTGAATTGCTGCTGTTCTCTGTTGGATTGAGGATGGGGCTGAAGAGCCACTCGATGACTGGACTTTTCTTGTTTTGATTTTGGATCTTTTTTCTTTTATGTACCTTGTCATTTGTTACAGTGTGGGTTATTCTTGTGGGTTTCAGGCTCTGTCAGACACGATGTTTCATGTCATAGCATGAAGCTACATTACTGTGACAATGCATAATTATAACTGGCAGTGTTGGTCATCTCATTAACTCGCATTCTCTCATTAAATCTTAATCTTGGTACATCTTTCTCTCTTTCACTTTCTCTTTCTCGCTCTCTTTCTCTGCAGCCCGGATTGGCAAGATGAAGCGGCGAAAGCCAGAGGACGGGCAGGTATGTCCACTGTGCAGCGCTCCGCTGGAAGGGACAGGGGAGGAAATGAATAGGCATGTGGAAGAGTGTCTGTTGAAGGTAGCCTCATGAACCCAGGCCTACAGGCCTCCGAATCTTCTCTAGTGTTTATGCTGTCCCCTCCCTGCCTGCTTCTTCTGGACATCAGCTTCCTAAAAACCCTCACATGCATTCGCATAGACATAGAAAAGGCGTTCATGTTGGCATTCGGCTACCAGTGAACTTGCCTTTGACACAAAGCTAATACTTTCTGAATAGTAGTCACCTCCGTGTCCAGGGGAAGAGGTATGATCTTCACACTTTTCTGAGGGGAACCTCCCACTCTCTGCACTTTTCACATATGTAGAATAGTTTCTGTGTGAGTTGGCATGGTTGACTTCCTGAACTTTCTTAGATGATTTTCCATTTAGAAATGTTACAACAGTGACGAAGTGATTCATTACTGTGGGTCACTTGTTTGACTACATCTCTGGTGGTTCAGGCTACAGCACATGCCTTGCTATTCCTCTCTTGTTAAGTAGCTCTAGTGATACTAATAAACTCTTATAGGTTGGGTTTGATTGGCTTTGCATGTAATGTACTAGCTGTTCACCTTAGACATTATAGACACAAAGAAAAAACATGTCTGGGGGAATTTAGTTCAGAATGGGTTTCTGAATTGGTTTCTAGGGCAACGACTAATTTGTTTATTACCATATTAGTTGTTGGGGGTTTTTTTTTAATGAAACTCATTGTCCCTGTTCTCTCAGAGGGAAGGCGGAATAGAGGAGGACCAGGCTGATGCTGAGGGGGAGAACGGCACCCGCTTTGAAGAGTATGAATGGTGCGGCCAGAAAAGGGTGCGAGCCACCTCTCTGCTGGAGGGAGGCTTCAGAGGTAAGCTGTTTTCCAGTGCACCTAAAAAGAGCACCCTGTTAGTTCCACACTCTTTCCAAAGGAAACATTTGTCCTTTAATAGGTGCATATACATTTGAGTTCACTTTTTTAGTGGGTTTATACCCCTGTAAATATATCACTAGTGGTCCTGGTCCACACAGGGGTCAGATCTGACCGCCTCTGTTTAGCCCTGTATGGAATGGAAGGGAAATACAGTAGCTGTTGAACTGACCTGCCTGGTTCAGCACACAGAGTTGTGTGTGTATTTAATTTTAGGTTCTAACTTCCCTCCATTCTCCTGGGACAAGGAGCCAAACACATTTTGTAATACAGTGTCACACTTTTTAGCCATGTTCATACCTGGCATTACCGATTGGGTAAGGCTCATCTAATGTAATGAGTGGACTTTCTTGTTCTGATCCCAAATCTTTTTTCAGTGGCTGCTCATACACACCCTTTTTTGGCCATGATGCTGTTGTGCCCTCATAAGCTGACGTCGTCATTTTAAGTTGTAATTTCTTCTTTCATTTTCAAGCAGAATAGGTGCTCTCAGTGCAGTGCTGACTCTCACTACCTGCTATGGGTTTACATTCAGAGCAGAAAAGTAAGATTCGATCTCAAGTGGTCATTGGAGATGCACGTGGAGACGAATTCTAGTGTGAGGTGTGAACTAACTTAATGATTGGATCACCCAAGACTCGTGTTAATGTCAGCCATGAACAAGGCTGTGTAAAAGGGGCTTTTGTTTATACATATTTCATTAGTTTTTATGTACTTCTCACTTGCTAGTTTCTTTCCCAGTGTTGTAAATGTTGCTGTTTTTGAAGCCAAAACTGTGTTCAGTGTTTCATGGAATGTTAAAAAAAGCTAATTTTTGCTTTGGTCATTGCAGTATGCCCTCTGACACTGCTGGGTCCTCATATTGATAGTTAGAAGAGCCTCTCATCCTCTGGAGCCTTTAGTAAACTTCAGCACTTTTAATGAAGGCAAGACGGTTCGATCGCAAGCCAAAAGAAGTGAATAACAAAGCCACACACGTGAAGGGGGGCAGCTTAGTGCCTCCTTTAAGACCTGGCTAGACAGCTGGTGTGCCTGGATCAGTTGGGAATATGACCAGCTTTTGGCCTTTGCAGGAGATATTCTGACTTTCATCTGTAGCTGAGAGGTGCCCTCTCGCAGTCCTGTGAAGTGACAGTGATCGAGAGCCAGATCCATGCAGAGGTGGCTCACTGGCCAGCAGAACACTTGAAAGACCACTTCTCTAGCACCCCACACCTTCCCCCTAGGTGCTCAGAGAGGTGGATTTGCCTTGAAAGCCCTCAGCTGAAGTCCTCGAGCAGCCGGCAGACCCTCGTAGTGGAATCCCTCCAGTCCCCGGGAAAGGACTGGGAGAGAAGGCAGATAGGGGGTTGAAGAGAGCCTTCAATGGGATAAGGCGCCTATCGGCTCTGAAGCTCCAACACCACACTCTGTCTCTTCCGTTCTCTCCCTCCGTTTCTCTCTCTCTCTCTCTCTCTCTCTCTCTGAGGGCCAGGAAGAAAGCTGAGGGGAAATGCTTTTAACTGAACCAAAAGATCACGAGAGAAGAGGGAAGAGAGAGAAATCGAAGAGGATCAGTTTTTTTATGCAGAAGCATTGGCCCTCCTGTGTCCCAGGCTTAGGAGAGCTGCGGGTCTGATGAACAGATAGGGATGACGACCACAGAGGATGGAGGGATAGATCGAGGGAGATGGAGAGAGACGAGATGGAGGAGATTTGGTGCCAAACACAAGGGACACTGAAGCCTTTGTAAATAATTTCTTTAAAGATGGCTTCTTTACTCTTGCCTCCTCCCTCCATCGAGTGGGACATTGAAAATGCCATCCTGATTGGGGGAACTTTGACCCATGCTACCTACTGAGAAGGGGTGATAAGTGTCATGGCAACAAGGCAAGAGATTTTTTTTTGTTGTATTTTTTTGTCCTTTCACATTGGCCCAGTGCTGTCACACTTTCCTGCAGTGACATATGTAGATTAGTGTGGTGTATCAGCCATGACATATCTTGATTAGCATATCATATGCATTTGAGGTGGGGTACAACAGTGGTGCCTGTAATGTGCATGTTGAGGTAACCTTGTAAGCTTAAAGGTGTCATTGACATGATTTGTCTAACAAGTGTTGGACAAAGGGCTTGATATTATTGGGCCAGATATTTCTCATGAAAGTCATAATGGTCAGAAGAAAACATTTCCCTCAGACTGATTAATTGTTTTCTTATTCTCCATAATTTTACTCAAAAATCACTATTTAACCCCCTAATTCTTGAACTGGTGTTTGCTGCAGCTAGTGAATGGCTAGGTCAGTGCCTAGTGAGGAGCATATTGACACCTTCCTACCAGCAAAGCAGTTTAAAAATTTCATAGAAAATCATTGTAGGGAAAATACCTCAAAAGTGTTAATAATCATTTTCTCAACCAAAGCTAATTTGACATTTTCTTTCTCTCAGAGGATGGTGAGGTCTTTTGTGTTAAAGAGACAGCTTGACATACCGTTCTGCCAGTAGTGAACTGCGTCTGGGTAACCAATACTGGATACACACCGTGTGTGTGTGTGTGTGTGTGTGTGTGTGTGTGTGTGTGTGTGTGTGTGTGTGTGTGTGTGTGTGTGTGTG
>JBBJLR010000051.1:0-26993 GCA_037577145.1 Brachypetersius gabonensis | reverse complement strand
AAGTTAACGCTTTAAATGCCCTGCTGAAGTCCTGCTCTCTGTTGAAAACTAAGAAAATAAAGCTCGGAGGCTTCTCTCCTGTTTGAGTAGAGTTCTTCGCGTTGTCTCCATTTCTCCCTTGTGGCGAAAAACCCAGAAAATGCCACAATATGTTGTCAAAATTGCTGGATTTTGGAGGATATTCTGTAGCCTACATAATGTAATAACTTTAGTTATTTTTTTTTATGTATTAGCTTTTTATTAATGGTTACCTTTGATCGGTTCAGTGGATCAATTGCAATAATGTGCGGTGGACTGGAATTGAGAACCACTGAAATATAGTAACTTGTAAAGTCACTGGTAGTGCTAGTGGTGCAAAAATGCAGCTAAAAGTGGACACACACACACATATATACAATAATCAGTTTTACGCGAATCAGCTGTGGCTAATTCAGTCTCACGTGGATTTTTAGCGTGAGTATCGTGAGGGCGACTCGAGAGCTCTGGGTGAAGTGGGCGCAGTACTGGGGCGTTACGATTAGGGGTGCAGTAGCAAATGTCTGTTCAAAGCTGTAGAAATTGAGAATGAAAGACGTTTTGCTTAAAGAACAGTGTGTTATTGCGTTCTTTCTCACACTCGACATGGTATTTACGCTCTAATGCTGTTGTTGTTCAGAGTAAACTGTAAAATACGGCTGTGCGTTTATCTCCACCATATCTTCAAGGTTAATGAATTTAAAGTGAAATTGAAGTGTTTTGGGAGCATGTTTGGGAACATATTTAGGGTTTACAGAATAAAAGTTGTTTTTTTTTTGTTACCAAAACGCAACACTATACGTGGGTGCTCTTGGAACGTAACCCCCGTGAAAAGCAGGGTATATATCTCCAGAAAAAGGGATCACTGCATTTATTTTTAAATAAGAATCTCTATGACAACAACCATTCCATGCCAGTGTCTGTTAAATTCCTACACAAGCACCTCATTCTGCTTTATGAGGTACTGATTAGTGATCACCTGAATCTATTTAATGAAGAAAAGTACAAAATAAACACTGCTGTTATCAACAGTTGGACCATTTGGATGGCAAGTATGTCAAAGGTAATTATTGGCATTTTGTTTAAGAGTGAACAAGTGATTTGCTTTAAAGAACAATATTTTTATTTGGAAATTAGGAGAAATAATGTCAGCGGTTCTTAAAACTCTTCAGCAAAGCTGTTCAGTTCAATACTTGTACATTTTTTATACATATACAGTAACCCCCCAGTTTCACTCGGTCATCAGCAGCCACGGTTTCAGCCCATTGCAGATTTTCGAACCTCCCGTCTTTGAGTACAGCTGACTGTGACATCCGGGCCTTGAGCGCCAAATGGCGGTTACCAAGGCAATCAGACACCTGAACGGAATGAACCTTTGCTGTTTAGCGCTGCCCCAAACATAATCAACCATCACCAGGACGAGGGGCGTGGAGCATGAGGGCTGGGCGCCACAGTCAGCTGTCCTCAGGTTTGAAAGAAGCCAATCCAAGAATGTTATTTATTTCTCCTGCTGATTGGCTGCTGCCCTGTGACGCAGCAGTCCAGAATTTCACCTGTGAAGCATCTCGAGTGCTCTTATGTTTTTCATTTTGTTCTTTTGAAAGCCCTGTATTTTTATTACTGTAAATTAAATTCATTTATTGCTGTATTTGCCCTCCTTATACCAAAGAAAACACCCGTGCATTAATTATGGTACAGTCTATACAGGGGTAACATCGATATTTTACATCCTAGCACTGCGGGAGTTCAGTGAAACTGTACAGTATGAATACAGGTTTTATCCTTAAATAGCATTTTAAACTCATTACCCTTAAAGAAAATGTAAAGTGTTGGGAGCATATTTGGAGGCATATTTAGGGTTTACACTATAAAAATAGACATTTTGATACTGTATATCTCATGACCAGATTTTGACCTCCACCAGCTCTAGCTACTGAGACAAGGTACCTGCTGTTGGAGGTCTTCTCTCTGCTTTCTTGTTTCCTCCAAAGCCTTAGCGATCTCCACACTCACAGTCTGTCTGCTGCTCAACTCCGCCTGACACACACACAGACATTTTTAATTGGTTATATAGATGCTTTTATTGCATGACAACCTCACTGTGCAACTCTGTTGCCAATAAAATGCATGTAATGTAATTTGCCACGAAAAAAGCTGTGATGTCCGGGCCATGTGCTGAGCAACGGAGGCTCATTCCGTTTCCACAAACAATTAGTTCGGTTCTCAGAAAACATCTGCGAGAGACTGCTGAACTGCGGACATTTACTCTCTCCTTCTCTCAATATATTTAAATCTATAGAGACAGAGAGAGAGAGAGAGAGAGAATTCTTGCTATACTATTATTTCTGTTACTATATTATTATATTACATATTTATCAGAATCAGAAAACTTTATTGACCCCAGAGGAAATTGCTGATGCAATGACTGCCACAACACACAATATAATATGACTTTATATATTATAATGTCGAAATAAAATCTAAATAAAATCTGTAGAAAGAAAAGGCTCAATATGAATATCCTATGCTACATACAGAAATGGTTGCTACACACACACACGCACGTGTAATATCACATGTGTGTTTAAGGAACACGTGATATTACATATATGCTAAATCTCCCATATAAGTGGACATGAAAATTAAACTCACTCTGGCCTGCTGGAGCTCTGCCGAGAGTTTCTCCACAGCACTTTCCATCGCCACTTTACTCTTCAGCAGAGAGTCCTTCTCTTGTTCTAGCAATTTCTACACAGAGACAGACAGACAGACAGACAGACAGACAGACAGACAGACAGACAGACAGACAGACAGACAGACAAAGAGAATCAGCATTCAGATAAATATTAAATTACTGTCAGTAGATTGTATTGCATCAGGTGTGTCCACATCTGTATCAGAAACAATCAAGCCTACAAAGCTCACAGTGCAACTTATCTGTATGTAATAGGAGTCCTAAGAAGAGCCTAATCCTAACCCTCAAGACTTTTTTTTGTTTGTTCAGTCTGAAACAGTCAAGAGCAGTTCCATATTCTGTAAGTTAGAACTGCTTTTCTCTGGGATAACTACAAAGTGAGGATTTTTTCCGGAAAACACACCATGCTGTCCTGGTGAGCGCCTTTCTCTGTCTCTTTCTCGCGCTGCAGGATGAGCATCTCCTCCTCCAGTTTAGCGGTTTTCTCCAGTCCTCTCTGCCTCTGAGTGTTGACCTGCTGCTGTAGCCTCTCTTTCTCTTCTGCCCACTCCACCTGCTGCAGAGCACAAGGTGGTCAAACACTCACATCAAACATCAATCAGCGGGTTAATCAAGAGAAACAGTGCATAAAATATGGAGATGGAACTTATTAAGCACCTGCAATTAACTATCATGTCTTTAATCGGTTAACCCTTAGAATGTGAGTGCTGTGCTGGAAGCGCAATAAATGGTAAATTGTTGTCATAAAAATGCACTCTGTGTTCTAAGGGTTAAATCAATAATTCCAAGTCTTCAGTTTAACATACCAGTTTCTCCTTGTGTGTTTCGCTTTCTGCCAGCTGCAGCTCGAGACCTTTAAGTCGGTCACCAGAGTCCACCAGTCTCTGCTCCAGATCAGCGATCTTAGCCAGAACACACAACAGGGTCAGAACACACTCCTCTGTGAGGCTGGGACAGGTGGTAGGAAGTGTGAGCTCACCTGTGAGTCCGTTCTCTCTCTGTATGATCTAGAGGAGTCGTCTTTGTGTCGTAGCAGTGTCTGAAGCTCGGACACAGTAGTGTTCAGCCTTGAAATCTGCGCCACACACACATTTAATTTATTATTATTACTCATAATAATCATAATATTCATACTGCTTAATTTTATGTTCTACTACTGTTGCATACTATATGTCTGATTTTACTGTTTTTTGTACAGTGTATAGGCATCGATTATATAAGCTCCAGAATAAAACAAACATTTCTGGACAAACATTTAATAAAGGCAATTACTGATTACAGTAGTAGATCCTGGGCATGTACCTTTGCCTCCAGAGAGCTCACTGCTGTTGCATGATTCGTTCGCTCCTCCAGCAGCTCAGCACTCACCTCCTCTAACCTCTGCTTCAGTGACGATTTCTGAACACAGACATAGACAAACAAAAACAGACATAGACACACAAACACACAGACACAGAGACAGACAAAAAAAGTGTATGAAAGAGAAGAAGAATCAGAATACGAATGGTCCTTGGTGTGAAGGTACAGCATAAAACATTCAAAGGTGTGCTTTGATTAAAATTGCTTAGTACGTACCTAAGTACCTATTATCAGTTATGTGCATAATGTGCTCTCCTTACCTCCTTGAGAAGTTCCTGTAGGTGTTCATCCTGCGAGAGGTTAGCCTCCAGTCTTCGTTCCAGAGAGAGGGCTTTTTCCTGCAGACCAGCCAAGAGTCGCTCTCTCTCTTCCTCCGTTACCGCAGCCTGACAAATATCATATGACCACATAAATCCAGCCATTAAATATAAATACACACATCTATATATCTATAATTAGTTGATTCATTCATATGATTACTCAAGAATCTTCAATCAACTTTGATTTATGACAAGGACTTCACTCTTCTATTGTCAATTATTAAGTCTTTAAATGCTATTACTGCGTACCTTGCTCCTATGCTGCTCATGCTGGAGCTTCAGTTCACTGTGTTGAGCCTGTAGAGATTCCAAGGACGTCTGTAAGGATGTTGCATCACTCTGTGCCTAAAACAGAACAGTGAACATATTTTGTATACTTTGTTTGGTTCTACATGAAAAATAACTGAATAAAAAGCTAGAAAACCGAAGACAGTTCAACAGCAATACAGCCCATCAATCAATAACCATTAAGCTTCTCTGGGAAAAAATAGCTCTTAATGATGAGAGAAGGGAAGCCGTGGTTTATGAGGCGTCTGCATTCATAATATAAAGCACTGCAATCTGAACCAATCTGAACCCTAGTCCTTTAACGTTTAGGACAAAAAGCTGGTCCTTATTATAAATTACCCAGGACAGCCATCAGTGGCCAAAACATTAGTGTTTTAGGTTTTTATCCAAAAAAGGACATCGATTTTTCTTTTAAAATGAGATGTCTTTGCCCCAGCTTTGGTCTTTTAACATATGAAATTGACGTTTCACTGGTTTCTCAACATTTCCGCATAATTCAACTGTTAAGATGTCATTCAGTAATTTTGTTTATGGTCAAAAACCACCAGTGAACCTTCAACCTTCCAGCTACCATTGCAAGTTTGATTGACCTTCAGATCCACGCACCACAACACATTATTGCATTTTCACATCCATAATGGGCGTATGAGTGTTTACCTTCTGAAAGTCTTCAGACACCTGCCGGATGAGCTGCTCCATGTTGGACATCTTCCTCTCCACCTCCTCTTTCTCACTCAACAACTTGTCTCTGTAGGGGAAGGTCAGTTATAAGCAGTGTGGCTATGACAATTCTGTTCTTCATTGGGTATTTTTTTATAATTATTTTAATACTATAATTTTTTGGTCACATTTATCATTCACATTAGCCTCAAGCATTCTGAAAACTCGCATGCAAATGTTGCAGCCTTTTGCCAAGGTGTGCGATAAAACCTCTCAGATCTTTAGAATGAAATGAGCACAGAGAATCTGAATGGGGAAGTATAATATACAAAATAATTGCTATGATCAAACCCCAGTGTTGAATGATGGCGCTCAGAGCAGTTCGTACCTCTGAACCTGTAGCTGAGAGTTAATCCTGCACGTTTCTTCATGCTCCTCCGCCAGCTCATAGAGTTTGTCCTGAGTTTGAGTCAGTGTCAGGCGTGCCGTGTTGAGCTCCTCCCCCCTCTGCTTCAGCTCACGCTCACGCAGACTCAACTGCTCCTCCTTCCGCAACAGCTGCAGGAGCACAATCAGTACATTCTTTCAGAAGCGTCTACATTCAATATTTAGTGTATTAAATATAAATCCATAACTGACACACCATTTGGCCCCTTTGGCACATTTTTACATGAAAGAGTGTCTCAGAGAGAGTGTTGCGAGATCACGGCTTTGGTGGCCAGAAAGTGAAAAAACGCGGAGCAACAAATCCATCTTACGGAGTTAAACTCATAAACAGACTTCAAGTTCAGTTCAGTTAAGAAAAAAAAAACGTAAAGTATAAAATAATCAGCCAGTAAACGCAGCTACGAACACTTTTGCCACACATTTTTGGGCGACCTTAACCATAAAAAAGGTTTGGTAACAGACAGAGAGTTAACAACCTCCTCAGTGCCTGAAAGGTAAAACGTGGAACACGGATTTACAAAAGGTGCAAATTCGATATCGCGCTGTGAGCAGAATTTTTTTAACATAAACTTTTTTTATTTACTTTTTTTTTTATTTACTTTCAAATCAGTTCATTTATAAAGCACATTTAAAACAAAGAAGTTCAGTACAAATTAAAAAAGTATAAGAATCAAATCAAATAAATTTTTAAAAACGACAATTGAGAAAGAAGACCTCATTTCACAAGGCAGAGTGTTGCAATGGAGAAAGTTCTGCTGCCCCAAGACATGATCATGATCTTGGGACTACAAGAAGCAGTTTACTGGAGGAACTAAGGAATCTCGGTGCAGAGTGTGGGGTGAAGGAGGTGACAAATATATTGCGAAGCGGCTTTGTGCAAAGCTTTGAAACAAACAACATTTCAAAACAGCTATTCTAAATCTCACAGGCAACCAGTGGAGAGAAGCACAGTGGAATATGGTTCCTTTTTTTAGTTGAACTGCAGCATTTTGAACCAGCTGAAGGCGATATAGCGCAGACTGATGCAAACCCACATGTAAGAAGTTGCAATAAGTCGGGAGGTAATAAAAACATTTTTACTAGCGTTGTGTCTTTTTACTGTGCAAACTTCAGGGGTCCAATGATGTTCCACCATCATCTGAACACAACAATAAACTTAACAACTTGAGGTGCAGCTTAATTAAAGGGGTTTCTGATAAAGAGGCCAGTGAGTGTACGCCTGTTTTAAAAAGCCAATGGTATCACTGTGTATGATGTACTATGATGTACAGAGTGTTTACATTGTGTTTCTCTCACCATGTGCTTGACTTTGGCAAGTTCCTGCAGCTGGAAACCTTCAAGCTCATCCTGTTCATCCCTCTTCTGGAAGAGACTCAAACTCTGCTCCAGACGAGCTTCTAGTATGGTTTTTTCCTGAGGGAGAGCGGGAGCGAGGAAGAGGGAGAGTAACGGAAAGGTAGAGAAAGAATATACAAGTCCATATTGTTCACACACTTTTACCAAAGCACTACTAAAAGCATCAGAACTTTATTATGTTCAAGAGAGTGATTGTATTTTTCTGTCTACACTTGTAGCTTATTTATAATATTCTGAAAATAAAGTGAAAGTAATTTTCACATATATAAAAATTTTGTTTTAATTGCTTATTTTAGTTAGCACATTGCAATTTGCACACAAAGTTATTAAGCACTCATTCATAATAGGTACTAAATGTTTTGAGATTGCAGCTGGAAATTAGCTGAGTATCTTTTTTTCATGCTTTTGATCAAGGGTTCAAGGTTACATGAGACATTTCTCCACGGGCCATATGCAACATATAGAAACACAACAGGATGCAAGTTATGACAAACAATACAAGCAACACAATAAAGACACCACAACAAAATAACAGCAATGTACTGTAACAGTACAGGGTAAACAGAATGCAGACCCTCCAACGTGACTGGCATTGCACCATTAGTATGATTAAACAGGTCAACAGGTCAAAATCATCAGAGATAAGTTTACGTGGGTTTTGTAGAGTTTTTCATGCTGATTTCAAATCTGTGTTTTTTCCGTAAGTACAGTTTTTGTGATGAAGCTAGTTATATTTTGCATGATAGTTGGTTTAATTAGCATATAATAATAATAATGTGCTAAGCGTTTTTGAAGAAGCAGTGGTGGCTGACTGACACTGATCATTATATCTGCACCACAGTGTGGCCTGTCTGACGTTGCATGGAAACAATTACTTGATTGGTGCCTGCGGTTTAATAAAAAATGCATGCAAGTCTAACATTATTCAAAAAGTTGATGTAACTGAAAAAAACTGAAAGCAGATGAAAAAAATCAACATGAAAAACTGGTTTAGAAAAGCGTGTTGTTGTTTCTGATGATTACAATATTGTTTTTTTTGTGTTCTTGCACAGGAGGAAGCAGTTAGCAGCACTGAAAAAAGTGCAAGGAATGACAGAAACAATACAATAAATGTGCAATACTGCAATGTAACAGTAGTGTGAATGGGATGCAAATCTGAAACAATGCAATAAATAGACAAAATATAGCAGTGTAACTGTAAAGTGGGAAAGGGATGTAAACCTTCCAGAATTAACAATATCTACAATACTGCACATGTTTATGTCATGTCTTGCCTGCGAGGCGCTGGGGGATAATTTATGTTCTGGGGACTCTTATGTTGACATCCTGAGTACACCCGGCCTGAGGATTGTGTCCAGCTGCGGGTGTACTCAGGATTAAGTGTTTGTGTTGTTATTGGTTCCTTGTGTTTGGGGTTATGTATTTAATTTCTAGTTGTGTGGACCTTAGTTGTCGGTCCACCATTAAGTGTTGCCTTTTGTTGTGAACGTTAAGTCAGTTGGCCCACGAGCCACTTTATGTTCTGCTTGGTTCAAATAAAAGAAACTAAAGTCATGGACGCCTGCCTGCCTTCGTGTGCTCTTTGGGGAAACACCTGGTGACGTAACAGTTTATTGATTTCGGTCAAAGATTCTTACCTGCTCTAGAACTGCCATCTTCTCTATCCATTCCTATAAAACAGACAAAGTGTAGAATTCTGGGTTATTCTGAAACTTCTAGTCCCGTAACCCAATATTGCTGTTTTCTCTCCTGAAATGGAAGCTTGTTCTTTACCTGATCTTTCTTCTCTAGCGCTAAGGCCATACCTTCTGCCATCTTGGCTCGGTTGGCCTGGAAGTTTTCATTCTGGTCCTGCAGCTTCCGCATAGACGCTGAAAAACAACAGATAGAATCAGAAAATCAACTCAAATTGTGCGACACCCAGCCTTGAAAATCCACAAGTGAAATAAAAAACTGAGTGACAAAAACATTAAAGGAGAATTTAGTGGTTAGTCTTCAAAAAGCCCAACTTCAGGCTCATTATATCCACTTACAACTTGATGTACAATAGCAACAAAATGCAGTTTTATAATATAAAGTTTTTTTTAACAAATAAAAAGGATGCATCAAGGGGTTTTCTGGTGATATAAATAGACAAAAAAACTGCAGAAAGAATAAAAGAGGAAATTCAGATTGTTGAGACGCTCGGTATGATTAACCAATACTATTCAAACATGAATTTCAACCAAGAAAATACTTTACAAATAGACAAAAGCTGGGCTGCAGTATTTGTTGCAGCCTCAGATAGTTGCTCTCTCTTTAACCAATTAATTAATTAAATCAAATACATCATCCACCCTTCCCAGCTTCATCTTTCTCAGCCCTTTTTCTGTAGGAGCACAATGCAACTAAAATGATTACATTGACAATGAGAACATTGAGAGATTTTGTCTATTTTGTCTTATACGAAAAATGATTCACACATTAGATTTTAATCGTCCTGAACACAGATACAATTACAATCCTCAACAAGACATACAAACAGTCAGGACTCCCTTTAGGGCCAAAAAACACTCCGATCTCTTTTAAAGCCTTATAATAAACCAACATTTAAGATAAAGTGAATAAAACAGATACTGGATATAAAGAACAAGCTGCTGAAATTGGGTGGAAGTCCCCTTGAAAGATTCATCCCGGGGCCATTAGTGAAAGGTTGTTAGTCCCACAACACATGCATATTTATATTCATCCTAAAGTCATCCCATCCCTGACGCTCATTTGGCAGA
Source organism: Brachypetersius gabonensis (assembly GCA_037577145.1). Classification (NCBI taxonomy): domain Eukaryota; kingdom Metazoa; phylum Chordata; class Actinopteri; order Characiformes; family Alestidae; genus Brachypetersius; species Brachypetersius gabonensis. The sequence continues at coordinate 17,088 of JBBJLR010000051.1, read as the reverse complement.
AGCAAAATTTGCAGTGTTATTAGATCAGAATTTCAGAGCAGAGGAATCATTGATTAATCCCGGTTTAAAGCTTTTCAGTAGCAGAGTCGCCAGATGTGCATAATCCATGTACCGACATGATTTATATTCATGATTTCACTGGCTGGGTGGTCCAGTATAGCACAAACCTGCATGTATGCAAACACAGCAGGAGCCTTGCTCATATAAAGCCAGACAGACCTAATATTTCACCATTTATTAGTAATATTAGTTTGCTAAAGGAATAGTCTGGTGAAAAAACAAATGTCTAGTTTTCTCCTACCAATGAGTAGTCAATGAGCCAAAGCAGGTTTGGGGTCTGTTTGCTGCACAGGAGCTATGAGGCTAATGCACCAAGTTATCATGAATTAGCCAAGCGTCATATGGCAAAAACTGTATCTTTATTTTTATACATAACTACGGTCTTAAGCCACCAATTCTGTTTATTAACACAGTGCACTAATGATGTCCTTTTCATAACGAAACATGCAGCGCTGACTGTATCTGCAATGCAATTCATCACAAAAACAGTAAATATGGTCATACTGCTCTTCCCAAATCATGATATTTATATTTTCTGAGGGTTATTATGTACTGACGATATGAAGGCCTTTGGGAAAATGTTTCTGTCCAAAATACCATAAATAGTTTGCAGCTCGAAAAATGCACTTTATTTTCTGTCCATTATACATTATACCAAAAAGGCGACTGGCTGTTTTTATTGAATGGTGGGATTTTATATCTGTTATGTGTGACATGTCTGGAAAAGTGGTGTAGCGTGACATCATTTCTCCCAACTCAATAGCTCACTGTCATATCACCTATCCTTAGTACATTCAATAGAGTCACTAATGCAATTCAATGCAAGGCATTGTATGACACACAGTAATCCAAACACATGGACTTAAAGTACAATAGCATATTTTATATCTAACAGTTTATATACTTGTTCAATAGCATAAGCTTCCATTACATTAGATTCATGGGGCAAAGCTAAAAGGGTAAAAGAAGTATATCTGAGGTAAAGAAAAGACAGTCCACTTCCCTTTACTGAAACGCTTTTTGTTATATGTTAACGATAAACACATGGACTTAACAGCAGCAAGACTGACCCCAGACCAGGTGTAAATGGAGGGGAGGTGTGAATGGAAGCAGTGGAAAAACGAGGCAAAGAGAGAAGGAGCGAGGGAGAGGGGGGAGGAAAAGAACGGTACGTACAATCCTGATGCTTCTCTAATGCAATCTCAAGCTTCTCCTTGGTCTTCTGCATTAGCCGAAGCTGCTCAGCGTAGTCTAGTGTCGGGGAATGGGTGCACACACACACACACACCGCAGGGAGAGGTAAGAGAGGATATGGGTCCACAGGTAGGGAGGAGGGGACAAAAAACAGGGGGAGAAAACAAAGGGATAAAAATGGTTGAGAAGATAAGTAAATGGAATGATGCACCGATCCAACAGAACAGATTGGTATTGGGTTATTAAATGGATCATTACCTTCAAATAACTGTCAGGTATAACTAATCCACATTAGATACCCTGTTTACAGCTGATCACTGTGTTTTAAATATCTGGATTTTAGCTGGTCAGGCCAAGCCACATCAACTTGCATGTGTGAATGAACTCAATATGAGATTAAACCAGTTTCAAATCCAACCGAACCCCTTCAGAAGGAGGAGTGAGTTCCTCTGAATGGATGCATTTCTGTGAGAAAATGGAAGTGTGATTGGAGAAACCCAGTCAGTGCTTAAAAAAACTGGAGTGGAAGACAAGAATCAGTGTATCACAATAATGAGGGAGAATCTGAATGATTTTCTGTGATAAGAAAACCATGCTGACTGTGAGGCTGACCTCAGATCAGCCCCTACAAATCACAGAGATTTCAGTATCCTGTTCTAAATCTGATGAGCAGCAGCTCCAGAGAGATTCAAGACTCAACCCAAATGTAACAGGAGTGAATTAAACCTAGGTTTCACTTACAGCTTCTGCCATGTTACTCTAAACTGAGATGGGAGCAATGTGGTTAAGTGGGCGGTCACATGACAAAATATCTCACCTCCTATTTACCTCATTAGCATTTATTAGCAGTTATTAACATTTGTATAACCACTGTGACCATCATTACGTACACATGACCAACTGTTTCTGTTGGAAGAAAACCAAAGTGTCAAGTCATTTTAGAAGAGAGGCAAATATTGTTTTCAAATCGAATGTGGAATATCTAAAATTTTATTGCCATTAATTTTGAGCTATTTTCAGGCCAGTAGGCATTGATAGACTTTGCAATACTGGTGATTAAATATTCCTGCCAAAATGTTGAAACTTGTGGAAAGCACAGATTGTAACTTTTAAACACCGCCACATTTGTGTTTTTAAGAGAAAATATACTATAATAGGATTTGGTCCTCTTATGATGGCTGTATGGGATTTATGTATAAAAACAGATTTATTTCATATAGCATGAAAATCACCAAAATATGTTTTGTTTTTTTAAGTGATGATAATTAATTTTTCCCCTGACATAGACCTTTAAAAACTTGTTCAAACAGAATTGACTGAAGGTAATCAGAAAAAATGTAATTCAACATGTACAGACATAATTAACTACTCAATTGCATCATTATGTTTAAGTGATACAACAAAAGTACTGAGCGTTTTAAGTTTATGTGCATGATGTCCAAATGAAAGATACCTGAGAGTTTCGCCTCCAGCTTTCGGATCTGATCGTTCCTGCGCAGGATCTGAGAGGACAGATCATCTCTGGAGCTGCTGCCATCCGACGCCTGGGAACACAGAACAATAAACTCATTATGCACAGCACACAAACAACAAGACTGATCTACTGAGGTTCATTAACATACATGCTTTGAATGGTGATTTAGGTACAAGAAGAAAAAAGGTTTATGATGGAGGAGGAGATATATGATGGGTGTCTGATATGGGAGGAGTTACAGTCTGACAAAGTGGGTGTGTGATGGGGAGGGGTTATAGGGTCTGAAGGGTGGGTGGGTGTGACAGTGAGGGGTTATAGTCATAGAGGCAAAACTACCGAAGCAAAGTACAGACACACATATAGGTTGATTGATATCTAGAGTAAAGGGGAAAACAATGCACACATTAATTAATGCTGAACTATCACTTATGATGACAAATAAAAGTTTTGTGTCCTCTAAGGCAAGATAAAGCAATCAGTGCACCCTCATCTGTGGCACAGCAACCAGGCTCTGTTTCAAACTGCTACTGTTACACCTGTGGGTTCACCATCCAGCTTCAATTATTCAGTGCTAACGCAAATCTGTGGACGTTCCTGGGTATTGTATAATTTAAAAGAGGAGCATCAGGTTTCACAGGTTTGCTGATGAAGAAATTTGTCCTTCAAGACACTCTTTATACTTCTACCTTTCTTCCAGCTGGGTGGAGATCTCAGTAAAGATCAGTAAAAATAACACAGTCACTCAGCTTTCTTCTGTATAACGCAAAGTGCACAGATCAACACTGACTGCAAGACTAATGTCTTTTAAAATGTCTTGTTTGAAATCCACATTCGGGAATGTGATGCTATTTTGAACCGCAACCAAAATACGGGCAGTTAAAGAAACGCAGAACTTGTTTGAAGGTTCAACATGTCCTGAACTCTATGGTTTGAGTTAGGCTAGGTTTTAAAGTGGAATTCCATCTTTCAAATCTGAGTAGAATTCAATATTTGAGGAGTAACCAAAGTCATGCAATATAATTTAAAAGAAATTGTAAATTCTAAACAAACAGTACTTAAATTTTTACAACATTAATCATATTTCACTTATTCTGACATATGCATATACATATGTTTCTGTAAAATAATTTCTATTTATATACTGAGACACACACATTGTGTGTTTTACTCACAAAGTCATCTCCAGAGTCGGCTCCTACAGAGGTGATGGACTCTTTGCTCATGGAGCGCGGTATACGGCCGGACCGAGGGCCCGTGGCTGACTCTTCCGCAATCTTCTTCTTCAGCTTCGCAAACATCTCCACTGTGTGCAACACGTCTTCACAGCTGTCTCCAGTGGCTCAGGGCACTTTAGGGAGCTTTACTATTGAGCAGTGGTCTTCGCATGCAGGACCAAGTCGGTTCACTGCCATCTGGGTCCCTGTAGACTTCACTCTGCAAAACGTTATAAGATATAAAAATAAAGTATTAGGATAAAGGAAAGTAGTGTCTCCAACTCTTCAACCAACATAAACAACAAAGACACTTGTATTAATCCGAATGACCTGTATATTCAGATTTAAGTCATAGCTATTATTATACTTGAATCATCAGTATATGCCATTTCCACATTGAGAACATGCGTTACACAATATTTGCTAAAAATGATGATATGAAAAAGTGAAAGTGTTACTGTACTTAAGTCAATTCATGTGGAGAATTATGTAAACAATTAAATGAAAGCAATTTCATGGAGGATTCCACTAATTCCACACCTCCTGATGTCTGAGAGACAGCTGTTTTAGGTATTTGTAGCAATGAAATGTGATTTTTATGATCTATTCACTGAGAGAGGCAAGTTCTAAGCTAAAATAGTTCCCTTTTCCTGATTTCTCACTATTTTACCATTACAACCATGATCAGCACGGGAATAAAAATCACATCCATTCGCTCTGGGAGACCAACTGATTTGTGTGCAGTTATTAAGTTATTATAATTACTTGGAAATTCCTTAATACATCACTGCTTTCAGTGCAAGGGCCACACTGTTATAAACAGAAGACTTTAATGACAGCCACATTTTATTCTACTGTCACACCTATAAATATTACTCTATGTTCCAGCAGACAAACACTGACTCAGTCATTCTTTTTCATAACAGTTTAGTTCTGAGGGACATCAGGGTTGCAAAATATATCATTTGCACCAATCCAGTGACCAATCCCAGCTCCAGGGGAGTTACTGGATGTTCTGATGAATCGAGGTCTTCATGTAATCCAACAAAAGTCTAATTATTTTAATCTTTAACCATTAAAGGTTTTGGCAAATCTGTGCACGAATGGACGGAGCTAATCTGCAGTAAGCAGAATAAGGAGCTATATTTAAATGTGTTGGTTCTGTGACATCACAAAACTGATTTGAAAACAGCCTGTTGGTGTAGCTTATTTTTAAATGTGGACTATAGAGAAGGGGGGTTGGGTGCGGATGTAGAAACAATATTGACAGACTTTAAGCCCGGAAAAGTGAAACGAGCCCTTTAATATCTTGGAAGGAATCGTAAAATGTAGCAATAAAGTCGCAATACTGATTGTGGAGGTCTACTTCCCATGTAAAACTGGATCAGCGAAATGTGTTTCCCTTGTGTGCAATATTCCTGGTGCAACGTATACAATTTTTGGGGTGGAAAATGATGGTGGCTAATGTGTTAGCTGGTGCTTTATTACTGTTTATCAATGCCTGCTGCTACCAAGAAATGGGTACCTCCTGTGTATACATTATAGATATACATAAATGTTCACCCATATACTTAAATACACACACAATATATACATTATATATATATATATATTTTATTTTTTTTTTTATTTATTGCATTATACTGTTGTGTTGAATAGTTGTTATTCTACGGTTGATGCTGCATTTACTTTTGTTCTGTCCACTTGGAAATCTCCCACTTGAGAGACTAATAAAGGGTGGTCTTATGTTAAATCTTATCTGATCTGATCTTTTCAGACTGACCCCAGCAGCCCCCCCTCCTGCCTGCAGGACTGTTTCTCTGGGGAGATGAAAGCTCAGTGTCTCCTGCTATTTCAGCTCTACGGCTCTATGACACAAAGTTTAATCCACTCCGGCACACTTTAACAACAGAATGGCCTCAGAAGGAGCCGCTGTCAGGTCGATCGGGGGATTAAGGAGGTCTCCAGGCCATCAGCTGGACAGCTAAGCTAACATTGTCAAAGCTAATGCTAACACTCTCGCTGGCATCTCTGTCTGAGTCAAACAGCTTCGGAAAAACTTTACCTTCAACTCCAACCGACACAAACACGACTAATAGCCATCTCACGTCAATTCCGAGTTATTTTACACAGCGGGTCCGAGTGTAAATCCTCTTTTTGCCTTTTAGTCCTCGATGTTTCGGCTGTGTTTGCTAACCAACTTCACCACGTCACCACATTCGGCGTGACGTGGCAGCGACCACGGCCTCCGCTGATTGGCCCATGCTGGAAGGGGCATGGCCTAGTAGAGGGTACGCTCCAAAAGAGGACTGGAGCCCTAGAGCTAGTGCACACTAACTAGTGTAAATACTAACGAAGTACATTTGCATTATTTAGCAGACGTTTGATCCAAATCGACTTCCATCTCCATAACTACAGGGGACAGTCGCCCTGGAGCAACTGGGGTTCAGGGTCTTGCTCAGGAACCCATTGGTCATATGCTGAAAATTGAATTTGAACCCATAACCTCTTGGTCCACAGAAGCAACCTGCCCACAAGGCCACCACCACCCCAAATAAGTAATTAAGTAAGTGAGTAATCAGAAGAATCGGAATCAGAAAATTGCTTATGTTGCAACTGCACAGTCACATGGAGACACAAAGACAAGAACAATGTATAATATAAAGTCTAATTAAAACAAACAAACAAAAATACAAATGCTAGGGTAGAAATTCTATAGATTAGTAGTAGATTAGAAATATTGACATAGGTAGTGATGTTTCACATGGTAAGACAAAAGCAAAGTGGCCATTAGTAATCACCTGTGAGCACACCACAACGAAGAGTGTGAACAGTGTGGAATTTTTTCACCAAGTGAAGCAGCAGGCAATCAGCGACGCAGTGTCCGGGGAGCAGTGTGTGGGGACGGTACCTCGTTCAGAGGGACCTCAGTGTTGCCACTGGCAGTCCTGGGTTTCAAACCCACAGCCGTCTGATAACAGGGCAACTCCCTAAGCATCAGATAACTGGGTGCTAATAAGCAGAATAGAATAGAATAGAATAGAATGCCTTTTATTGTCACAATACACATGTACAATGATATTAAAAGCAAGAAAGTAAGTAATCAGAAGAATCAGAATCAAAAAACTATGATCCTGGAGGAAATTGCTTCTTTCCAGTTGCACAGTCACACCAAGACACAAAGGCAAGAACAATATAAAATATAAAGTTTAAATAAGTCCAGTAAGAAACATTCAATATGAAACACACTATTTTATGTATACAAATGCAGAGGTATAGCTCCTATAGATGAGTAACTTTCAGTTAAGTGTCCTACCTTCAGCACACCCCCACTAGGTTCCTGAGTAAGACACTTAACCTCACGTTGCTCCAGGGTGACTGCCCCCTGTAGTTACGGAATGGGGGTCGCTTTGGATAAAAGTGTCGGATAAATGCCATAAATGTAAACGAAAATGTGAGTGAATTAGTATTAACACAAATGGTGGTTAGGAGTATCTTATTGTATGTAATAAATATCAGTTGTGGGTCAATAATATTAAAATAAGTAGTGATTTTCTCATGGTAAGACTGTAATAATAGTAACATGTTGCATTTAATGATAATGTTTATGTATTAATATGGGGCTTATATTCGTGTTTTTATCACTATTACAGTCTTGACCGTTCAGAAGCAGCATGTTAATTTTAGGAGCGTCAGAGGAACTTGATTAATGAAGAGTAAAAGACGTGCCTCTATAGTTATGTGCATTGCAGTCATATATACATTGCAGCATGTATGTTACTGCACCTAGTAGAGATCAGTAATAGATCGGTAATATTGATGTAAGTAGTGGTGTTTCATATAGTAAGACTACTGCATATAATAATGCATGGAATGAAATGATTTAGCACCCAATAAGAAAAATGGACATGATATTGCACATAGTGAGACTATCGCACATAATGATAATGGGGCTGTGTCCCAAACGGCATACTAACGCAGTAAATAGTATTTAAATATAGTACACAGCCGTTAGGAATGCGTTCAGTAATGCAGAATGTAAAGCATGGCGATGTGCGCTTTATAGACTGAGTGTATATTTACTGAACTGTGTGCACATATAATGCATACATAATTACATTCCAGAGTTTTGTTTGTTTTGCACTTGACTGCTGATTTCTAGGTGTTATAAATACATACATACCCACTAACGCACGCACGCACGCACGCACGCACGCACGCACACACACACACACACACACACACACACACACATGCACAAACTCCCCTCTAATCAGTGTATTCTATCTCTGGAGATTATACAGCTTGTATAATCTCCAGACAAAAGCATTGCCAGTAGGAGGGGACACTCTGAGGTCTATGCTCAATGTTAAGCTCTGGCTGGAGGGGTATAAAGCCTCTCGGCCCTGGGCTGTAAACTCTCTGGAGCGCTATCCACCTTTGAGATTGAGTTGGAGAGTCGTTTCTGAGCCCTGAACTAAATCATTAACAGTAACTGACCTCAGTAACGTGGCTGAATATAATCAAATTCTGCCTCTTTAATCAATCATGCTTATTATCCTTCTTTTTTGGCCATTTTGGTGGTCTTTTATGACTTTTATTTCGGTTCAAGTGCATTTATAGTGCTCGAACACGGAGAGTCATGTGCACTTGTTAACTCGGTCCATGGTGCAGGACACTGATCTTGTTACAGTTCACCTTCTGCATAATTTATCACGCTACCGTCGTATTAAACATTTAAATGGAGTTGGAGTGCTCAGTGAGCCTCACGTTGCAAGAGTGGCCTATTTAAAGAACTGTAATTTCCTCATCTATTGTATTTACACCCAGCATTTGTGTATATGAGTGTGTATTTCGTGTAGAGTATTTTAGTTTTAGACTTTATATTTTATACTACTCTTGTCTATCCTGTGTCTGTGTGCCTGCAGTTGTAACATAAGCTGTTTGCTCCAGGATCAAGAATGTTTTCTGATCCTGGTTTTTAAAAAGCCATTCAGGACCCAGTGGAAACCAACATGTCTTGTATCTTCAACCATGAAGAGAAGAAATCTTCAGGGGAGGCAAGATAAATGTATAAGACACACACACACACACACACACACACACACACACACACACACACACACACACACACATGCCTACACTCGAGTATATTACTACTAATATACTAGTATGTCATAATATACTAATACATCTACTCATATCACTACTTATGTCACTACTTCACTACTTATGCAGTTGTTTATTATGTGCAATGGTCTAATCCTGTGCAGTATCACTACTTATGTCACTATTAGCACAATAACAGACTCAGTATAGAGAACAACTTCAAACCACTATGTGTTTATTAGTAAACTACTTCAGCTGGGTATTGTTGTAAGAAAATATTGATGAAGTAATATATATAGTCTTATATATAGTGGAAAACACTGACCCTAAAGAACAACAATGTATATAATTCGTACTGGACAGTGACTACAAATCATTTTGTTCATTTTGTACTTCCCCAGCCTGTTACATTTAGAAAAGCAATTGAATATGAAGCAAACAAATGATGTCAGCTTTTATTTAGAGGCAGTAAACACTGAACAGGGTCAAACTGACCTCAAACACAACAGGAAGGTTAAAGTAATTAAGCTTCTGTGCTGTTTGTGGAATAATCCGTTATGCTGCTTGTATGGAGAGTTCGTGAATATTGTTTATATGCTTTATGATTTAGTTGGTGGCCTGGTGTTTAGGGAGTTCACTCTATGATCAGATGTTTGTGGGTTTGAATCCCAGGACTGCTAGTGGCACTACTGAGGTTCCCTTGAGCAAGATATCATCCCCTCAAACTGCTCCCCAGGTGCTGTGTTCCTAGCTGCCCCCTGCTTCCCTTTGTGAATGGGTTAAATGCAGAGAAGAAGTTTGTGCTGTTCTCGCTGTCTGCTGTGTTCACGTGTGACTATAAAGGGCCACTTTACTCAGAAATCTCATCCCCGCCTTATTACATTTATTCTATTTGTATCGCATAAACACCAGGTCACTTTCATAAATGATTTTGAACTACTGATCTGCTGGTACAGCACACAAAATCTTACACACAACATTGTCAGTGTTACAGTTATTTTTGATACAATAATTGTTAAAAAAACAATTTTCTTATCTTTTATTTTTCTTGCTGCACTGAGCATGCTAGTGACAAAAGAATATGTGCTTTCTTGTGTTGTGTTTCTTGCAGCATTTGCAACGCTTCCGTGCTTGCAGCACCCTGCACAACCGCCAGATGGCTCTAAATAACCAAACAGTATCAAGTCTATGCTGATTCTACGGAGGTTTAGCCAAACCACAGAACAACCACAGCCACCAAAACAACCACTTCAAACCTTCTGACGCACCCTTACACCCCTCACATGAATCATTACTCATAAAACTGCGGATTAGAAAACCACAACCGTTTCCTTTTGCAATTAAACAACAATAATAAAAAACGTCACCAAATGGGCCATAAAAAGAACCAACTTTTGGCAAACGCCTTAAACATAACCGGTGTCCGCAGTGAGGATTCAGACTCTCGTTTAAATGATTATCTTTGGCCATTAGAAGTGATAATGACATTTACAAAAAGAAAATGAATATCCAAGATTAATATTTCGTTCAATTTAGCTCAGCTGGAAATTAGATTTTGCCACAAAACAGCTGGTTATAAGCAACATGTATTGTTTATTACAGGAATAAATTTTGCAAATTTGCAAAAAATGCTTAATTTCCAAAACCCTCCACGTGAACCCTGTGTGAACCCATCCCTCCTCAGGCTAACATCTGAAATGAGATGTTTTAAATTAAAAACACTGCAATACAAACAAATCACCCAGATCATGAAGTGTTTGTGGTGTATGTGCTTAATATATGTCAAAGGTGTGTAATCAAGAGCGTAATGAGACATTTAAAACGCCTTAAATGTAAAAAAAATCCGTGTGTCCCAAATGCATCACCTCGTTGCGCGTATCGACCAATCAGAGGCGTCCGCGGTGCATCAGCGAAGAGAAAGCGCGGAACCTTTCCTGCTCCCTGATTGGTCAGACCGGCTGCCTGATTAATGCGTATTGTTGTGACGCCTGGTCGCGCTGGATCGAGCACCTTGCGGTGGATTTACAGCCATTGAGAAAAAGGGGGCTTTTTTCTCGGCTGCCTGTCATGGTGGAGTAAGTGCCGCAAGCGGCTGGATTTTCTGGAGTATTAAAGAAAACAGACCCTCGATGGGCATCGCAGGGCAGGTGCAGGTCAGAGGAGCCCCGGTGTGAGGAGCTTTGTTGGGATCTCGTTCCAAACCAACATGTTTGTCCCGGTTCTCTTGCTCCTGTGCCTGGGATTGTCCGAGGCAGCGGCCACTGGAGCAGATCCAGCCATCACCCAACTCCTGCCTCCACTAACCCCGGCCACGACCACCCGCTCTCCCCGGGTGACCACCATCGAGCTCCCCACCACGGACCCCACCACCCCTCGGCTGTTTGGGCACCAGAGGGCTGGGCACAGCATGTCTGACAGAGCTCCCCTCACGGAGGATGGCCAAGGTGAGTGTGGATGACCAGTCCTCATCATCTCAACATCTCCTCATATACTGAAGGCAGGGCTGCAGCTCCTCTGCAGCACAATAGCAGGCATGATCTTATGCACAGCCTTTCATTGACATCAAACACCATCATCACACAGATTCCCCCCCACAGCTGGAGGCCCAGTTCATCAGGGATGCAAGGATGGCTGGTGGTCTTATGTCTTTTCTAACCCAGCCTCTCTTCAATCTAGCATTCATAGTAAACAGAGCCACAGTCTTGTCACCTTGTTTGGCCTGTTCCAAGGAAACCCCCCAGCAGCTGGAATTCCTAATAGGCCCAAATAACCTGTAGATTACATCATGAAACAATTATGTCCCTCAGATTCGGATTCTCGCCGGAGATCTTTATTCACTTTGGCCTTGAGCATGCTGGCAGTACTAATGAACCTGTCACTGTCCCGTAGCCGGGTTATATGTCTAATTCATGATCTGCGCCGGTTCATGGAGTACTCCAGTGTTTTTCCACCTAATCTCGATGCCTTTCAGCTGTAGTGTATGGTCCATGACCTCATGCGATGACCTCGCTGTGGGTTGTCAAGGAACTGGCACATGTCTTAAAACACACTTGTAATAAAAGTCAGTGAGAAAATTAGGCTGTAAAAACTGTAGGATTCATCAAAAAGGGGTTGAATCCTGGAAAGAAAATAAGCTGTTTGTTTTCGTAATGTCATAAAAGCCAATGCTTCTGCCTACTATAGCAGTTTAGCTCTGCCCATTCATTGAAGTTATAAGAAGTGTTTCAGCCAGTGATGCAGTGCTTGGACCAGCCAGTAAGAAAAGATGTTGTTTATGTGTGGGAGAATAAAGGCCTCTTAAGAAAGAGTCCAAAATATTTGTGTTCTAGCAAAGTGCATCATTAATAATAAAAAAGGCTAATTGTGTATTACTGAAACTGTACAGTACAGATACAGGTTTACCATTACATTTTCTTTAAGGCTAATGAGTCTAAAATGAAATGTAAGTATTTTGGGAGCATATTTGTGGGCATGGTTTAGGTTTACACTATAAAAATAGCCATTTTAGGCATTTTTTTTAATCACATCATTACAACACGTTTTTTCATTAAACGTGGGTGCTCTTGGAACTGTACACTATTTAGTAAATAATTGCAAGAATACAAGAAACATCTAATGCTTTGAAATGACAAATACAAGGGAAGAAACAGGACATTTAAACGAAGAAAGAAGATTAAGGCGAATGTCTGGTCACTGCAAATGTCTATTGTTGTTAAACTAAGCGCACCGTGACCCCCAGCCCTGTTGCTGGTGCTTCTTTGACCGGAGCAGGTGGTAAATTGGCCATTGTAATCCAATGAGCCTCTGCGAGGAGTCGAAAATGAAGTTCTCCATCGTTCTTTAACCTAATCTTTATCTACTTGGGCTGTAGGACTATTCCTTTAACTTCCCTCAAGTAAACAGTAGCCATTAGGCAGCAGTTCTGACCTTCGCTGTCTCAGATTTGGAGCAGCGTTAAAAGAGGCCATGTTTACCATTCAAGCTGACCTCCACCGTGACCCTGACCTGAACTAGGCTATTGTTCCCATAGATGAGGCCATAATCTGGAGACAATAGCGATAAAAGTGTAAGTATGGACTCAGACTAAGCCTGCTTTTATCAGCAGCTTGGGGAGCCTTCAGGAGCGTCATCTCTTAACTTCTGCTGGACACTGCATATGGAAATGGAGCCGAGCGTAATCAGTGTCAAAGAACCAATGCCAGCTCCTTCCACATTTGGGAAGTTGTCAAGGCTACATAAAGACCATTTGTGCTAATTTAGACTATGGAAAGGCGAGTTTCAGATGTTTAATGTTGTCATGAGAAACAAGTGCCACCCGTCTCCCAAAACAAAGGCTGCTCCTAAAGCCAGTTCTAACAGGTTTCAACCATAAACTGCTAGACACAGTGCTCACAGTTCCATTTCTGCAACAGTTACTAAACCCGTATTTTTGTGTTAGTCGAAAGACACCCTAAGCCCAAGTCCCTCACCTATCATTATCACAGTTCTTAAAAACACAACTAAGCCACAGAAAAAGGAAATGGACGAAAATATGCTGTACTTGTTCACAGTACTGTACTGCGGGATGCAACTTTACCTCGTATTCTTCCGCCGCACGCAAACAAACCATGTAGTTCGTAAGGACGACACTAACGGCATACGCCAAAACACTCACATCTCAATTTTTCCAGTTTTTATGGGAGTGAGGGTTGTACACCCAAACGTAGTATGTCGAGACTGTCGTAACCCCCCCTGTATATTGTATAAGACGATACAATATAAGTGCTTTGCTATAGGTTTTCAAGAACAAAGCTGTACCTAAACTGTACTGTCATGGTTTGGTTGCAGCATGCTTTGATTTTCCATTGTATCTCAGCCCAGTAATTGTGTTTCTGATGCATAATTCTCTCCGCACAGCTCATTGCTGGTTGTCGTCCCAAAACCACATTCATGGAGTAGAATCAGTGGAAAGTTTTTCTGTCAGAGCTGCTTTTGTTATCACAGTCTTTTATTATTTACATGTTGTTTGAGTTTTATTTTTTTCTTGCCGTTCTTTAACTGTGTGATGAAAGCCTAACCTGGATAACCTGGTAGGGGTGCCCTGGTCCACCATCACATTTCCAACAGAGTTAGAAAACTCCCACTGAAATATTTCCACTGTATATTTCAATACATGTAATTTTGCACGGGCATTAAAAATGGCCTCTTTCTAAGTCTATATGTTGTCAACAACAGTTCCAATCAAAAAGCAATGTGACAGTCAGCTCGGCTGCAGTCCACTTTTGGCCCTGCTGTCGAGCAGCTTGGGTTTGGCTTTGGTACGAGTTGCTTTATTTATAATGGATCAACATTTGTTTACGGAAAACCGATAAGCGATTTGATAAGATAAACCGTTTGTTCCACAAGTAGTGAAGTTGCATTGTCATGGCAGAAAGTGGACAGAACAAAGGTAAGAGCAGTGAAAATAAAATAAAAACAAGAGAATAGAATAAAAATTATACTAACAATAAAGTAGGAAGTGTACACAATACAGTCTAAAATATGGACATGTTATATAAACAGGTGTGTATATATATATACAATATGTATATATATGTATGTATGTATGTATGTGTGTGTGTGTATATATATATGTATATGTGTATGTATAGCACCCAGTTATAGTGAAAAACCATATGGTTGTGTTTTGGTGAGAAAAAAAAAACTATTTTTATAGTGTAAACCCTAAATATGCCCCCACACTTTATCATTTTAAACTGCAAGGTGAACGATTACTCGGCCTAAAAATACAAACAACGGCTGGTTGGAAAGGTCTCCTGGAGATCAATTGAACTGTGGAGTTTGAAGGGTCTGAGTGCTTTCCCTGCAGAGACATGCAACTTGGAAGGTCAAGGAACAGGTGAACAGGTCCCCATGTGTGAAAACATCCAGAAAAAATATGTTGTTGCCACAAAAAAGCAAAAAAAAAGGTGGACGATATTTGCAGTTTCAGCGTTATTGTGGGAATTTCCATGTAAAACTAGGAGTAAATAAAATCTGTGTGTATATGTAAACTTGTATGCGTATGTATGTACACATATACAATGAGTATATGTATGTTTATAAGTACATGCATGGCTATGTTTGTGTTTACTAAGCTCATGCGTGAAATAAAATGTTGAATATAAATTGCTTGTACAGGGGGTCCTCGAGTACGGCACAGATCCAATCCCACGACAGTAATGTAACTCGTATTTTGGTGTAAGTTGAAAAACAGTCTAGCCTAAGTCACTTACTGATCAGAACACAGTTATAAAATCAAAATCTAGAACATACAAACACAATTGAGCCACAGAAAAAGCACAGATATACTCTGTACTTGTACTGTAGTAACAGAAAACCGTCCAAAATGGCATAGGTTAGAGACAAATCTCACCTTAATGAAGTTCTTAATGAAGCTGGGTTTGAGCTGGGTGAGAGAAATTTTGGTGGTGTTTTTACAGAAACAAGGTCTGTTTGGGTTACTGTTAACAGTTCTCTTTGTTAACAATGCCATTCTTTACTGAATAAGTAGCACTTCAATAATAAATGTCCCAGCTTTTGAGATACGAGCCGTCTCTCTGACAATTTTTTAGTTTTGAGTTGAGAGCTGAAATCCGGGTTATGAGCTTTTGTTCTTGCAGTTATTTTGCAAAAACCCATCCATGTGTCCAAAGAAAGTGAGTGCGAAGAACAGTGCTGAAAAGAAGCAGATGATGTGCATTGAATTAAAGAAATAAATTAGAAAATCATGAACAAGGTGTGCGTGTAGTGCAGTGGTTCCCAAGCTTTTTTCCTTGAAATCCCCCTTGCTTGTGTCCAAGACAAGCCAGGCCCCCCCAACTCCAACTCCTACCCGCATAGACGCCTAAAGTGATTAAATACAAACTTTTTAACTTTTATTTGCAAAAAATAAACAGCAATAAGTTTGTTCTTTTACTCTTATATTCACACACACACACACACACACACACACACACACACACACACTTTCGTTTATCAGACATTGGGATTTTATTAATTTAATGTGTACAAATTTTGGTAACCTCAGTGCAGACAAAATTGTGCGCACCCCCTACGATCTCTAGCGCCCCCCTAAGGGGGGCCCGGACCCCAGTTTGGGAACAACTGGTGTAGTCGACTTGGTGAATCAAAATATTTTCTAAACATGGAGAAGCTGAAGCAGCTCGCAGGAGATCCTGTAACAGAGGTGATAATCTGCGAGAAGACTCTAGCTGTTTACGCCGATTTGCTGCAGCAGACCCAGGCACTTCGGTGAACGAGGCATCGGGCCGCCGGTTAAAGCCAGTCGGGCTGCTTTGAGAATTGTAAAAAGAGGACCAGCAAATGCTGTACATTATACTTAATAAAACCAGTTTATTGAAGTATACACACTATTTGTTGTATAAAAGCACATTTTAAAACAAAAAATGCTGTGTTTCAAATCACTTTTCCCAAATGAAATGAATTGATAGAAAAACAAGTAATTCGAGTTACGAGCTCCGTCATGGACCGAATTAAACTCGTAAGTCAGGGTACCACTGTATATGGATTTTTGTGAATCAGTACATCTATATTTAGGATTGTACTGATTTTGATATCGATACTGTTGCTGCTCATCAGTACTGATACTAATTGATACTCTTATTGATCTACTCTCCATAATTCAGTGAAGAAAAGAAAGGCGTCGCATGTAAAGATGTAAGAAGATTCAGCAGTTGTTTTATTATGGAAATAAAGATGCATGTCCTAAACTGTTTGCTGTACATATGATGAGGGAGCTACAGATGTTCAGATCAACATACAAGGTCACTTACAATGCCCCTAATTCCCCCAGAAGTATCTTAAATAAAATGTTGAAATAAGTGTAAAGTGCTCCTTTATTGAGTGAAATTTGCAACTTTTTCCCTGAAGGCCTTTAACTGACCTACACATGAACAGCTGTGCACCTCCCCTTGTACTCTTCTCACTGTGTGTGTGTGTGTGTGTGTGTGTGTGTGTGTGTGTGTGTGTGTGTGTGTGTGTGTGTGTGTGTGTGTG
>JBBJLR010000050.1:27422-46249 GCA_037577145.1 Brachypetersius gabonensis | reverse complement strand
AACTCAGTTACTATTTGTGAGAAGTAACTAGTAACTGTAACTAATTACTTTTTTAAAGGTACGTGCCCAACACTGCTTAGTTTACACTATTCTAGAATGTTCCCTAAGATTTACACTGTTCTAGAATGCTCTTCTCACTTTAAACACTTCTGGACCGTTTCCCTCATCTTTACACAGTTCTAGAATGTTCTCTCCTCATTTTTACTGTTACAGAATGTTTTTACATCTTGAATATTCTTCAACCATTCCTTTTAAATGTTCACATAGTTCTAGAATACTTTCCATTCATATAGACAGTTCTAGAATCTTCTTGTAGAT
The DNA here is from genome assembly GCA_037577145.1 of Brachypetersius gabonensis. Taxonomy (NCBI): domain Eukaryota; kingdom Metazoa; phylum Chordata; class Actinopteri; order Characiformes; family Alestidae; genus Brachypetersius; species Brachypetersius gabonensis. The sequence goes on along the minus strand of JBBJLR010000050.1, from coordinate 45,931 downwards.
TTACTATGTCCTAGAATGCTTTTCTTCATTGACACTCTCTTAAAATGTTCACCATCAGTTACATTGTACTGGAAAGTTATATCTCATTAACACTGGCTCATTTGGTTTATTTTGTTTTTGTTTTTTCTTAAAACATCCTAAAACAACTGGCATCCTTTAGATATTAACGCACTAGCAGGTAAGTGCTTCTGCCCAGATTTGGCTCACTGCTTCCAGATCAGTTTTTGTTGGTGGACAACCTGACCCAGGGTTAGTACACTGCAATTACATTCAAATTAGCTTTTCTCTGCCTAGTAATTGCCTCTGCCAAGCCTTGGCTCACTGCCTCCAGACAAATGTCCTAGCCACACTATTTTGCTCTCAGTTAGTTAGCTAACTGCTGAATTACTAACTGTGCCAAGACGTACTGAACTGCATGCTTGTGGTGTGAATGCAGTTTAAAACATTGGTAAGTAACTGTTTCTGCCTTGCCTTGACTCTCTGTCTTCACTTCAACTGTGCTGTGTATGGCCTCCATGACTAAATCTGAGGTACATAGTGTCTCTGTGGTTCATCGATTGAAGATCTATGTACTAGATGCACTAGCTAGAGGAAGCACAGCTGCCTCTAAAGCAAGGAAAGGTCTGTTTCCGCCTCACTGACCCAGCAGATAGGGAGCTTCCATGCCTGAATCTGTGTGTAAGTGTGTATACTGCCGGAACGCGGCACAGTGCTGTGTATGTACCTGTAGGCATCTGGTCCTACTACTGCAACTCAGCCAAAAACGTGACCTGTCCCTCGGCCACCCTTCAGGGCCACCTAGCGCGCAGTTTAGCCCTATGACCCCACAGGCATGCAGCCAGGGAGAAATTGCACACACACACACACACTCACACCAACTTACATATTCTTATGTATACTTGTATACTTGCGTAGATACACTGAATAACCCCAGAATAGCCACTGTAGGCACAATGTACTCCTACCTTGTACCTACACTTTGTACTTTGTAGTTTACAATTATACACTGTAGTCCATCTGTTTCTTTGCATCATTTGTTAACTCACTTGACCTCCTTAATCAATCATCAGGACCCCATTGTACCACCAGTGAGCCAGTATTTTCTTTTTCTGGTGGATCATTCTCAGCACAGTGGTGACACTGACACGGTAGTGCCATGTTAGTGCATGTGTGTGGCACATGAGAGTGGATCACACACAGTAGTAAAGAAATATCTTTACTAAATATGGCCATTTTGTAACCTCTGTAACCTCTGTTTATTTGGGCGTATATGGAAATTTTACAGGTTTATTTCCATATCGACACCATAATTTGCATATACACCTTAATTTAAGATTTCCATATATGGCCGATATTGAACAGGAGTGAACAGTAGGTTTTGAGGCTTTAGGTCTGTTAACGCAATATATCAAATGAATCTGGTTTTCCGTAATATTAGCCCTTTAAACTCAGTGTGTGGCGTATAACATGACATGTCTCAATCGCACTCACACCCATCATCATGAAGTGCTTTGAGAGGCTCGTCATGAGGCACATCAAGTTACAACTGCCTCCCTCACTGGACCCCCTGCAGTTCGAATACCGTCCCAACTGCTCTACAGATGATGCCATCAACACCACCCTCCACCTGGCCCTCACCCACCTGGACATAAAGGACAATTATGTTAGAATGCTGCTCATAGACTTTACCTCAGCATTCAAAACCATAATTCCTCAGCATCTGATTGGGAAGCTGAGGCTGTTGGGCTAAGGCCCCTGTTGGGCTGAGGCCCCTCCCTCTGCAACTGGGTCCTGGACTTCCTACCTGGAAGACCTGAGTCAGTTAGAATTTGGGAGCAACTCCAGCACTACCACGTTGAACACAGGGGCCCCCAAGGGTTGTGTGCTCAGCGCTCTACTGTTCACGCTGCTGACCCACGACTGTGCAGCAATGCACAGCTCAAACCACATCATTAGGTTCGCCAATGACACAACTGTGGTAGGTTTGATCAGCAGGAACAATAAAGCAGACTACAACGGCTGACGGACTGGTGCGAAGCCAACAACCTGTCCCTGAATGTGGATAAAACAAAAGAGATGGTTGTTGACTTCAGGAGGGCGCAACATGATCACTCCCCACTGAGCATCATCAGCTCCTCAGTGGAGATTGTCCAGAGCACCAAGTTCCTTGGTGTTCACATCACGTAGAGACTCATGCGGACCCTCAACATCAGCTCCATCACCAAGAAGGCCCAGCAGCATCTCTACTTCCTGTGGAGACTGTGGAGAGGAGTGTGCACCTTCAGCCCCCAATCCTCACCATGTTATACAGAGGGACCATAAAGAGAATTCTCTGTAGCAGCATCATAGCCTGGTACGGGAATTGTAATGTTTCAGAGCGCAAGACCCTACAGAGGATTGTGAAAACAGCTGAGAAGATCATTGGGGTCTCTCTCCCCGCTGTCACAGACATTTACAGCATACACTGTATCCACAAAGCCACCAGCATTGTGGACGACACTACTCACCCCTCACATACTCTCTTTTCCCTCCTCCCATCTGGGAAAATGTTCCGTAGGATACAAGCCTCCACTACTGAAATGAGAAACAGTTTCTCACATCAACCAGAACTGATGCACAATACACACACCCAGACACACATCACCAACAAACCACCAATACCCTCTCTCTGTTATTGATGCTACAATTTGCACAATTGCACAACTACATTATTGTTGTTCTGTATTGCTGCTAAAATGGCACAATCAATTTTTGCTGTATTTGCACATGTAACTATTCTGCAACTTTGTACATCTCTGCTGCTAAAATACAACACCAGTCAAATACTGTATTTATCCTCGCTGTTGCTATTGTTAATCGTACTGAACATTGTTTTGTCTTGACTAGTTGTTGCTCTTGTATCATTTTTTTGAGCTCTTTATCCTGTTTGCACTTCTGGTCTTGTGTTCTGTTCTATTCTGTTGTTGTATTGCACCATGATCCTGGAGGAATGTTGTTTTGTTTTTACTTTGTGTGTATATGGCAGAAATGATAAATAAAACCTACTTGACTACTTCACTTGATGTACTAATACTTGATTTAACAATACTGCCTATTTAGAGAGACTGTACACATACGTGTTCTATCCCTGCCTTGCCTCGTCTGTTTTTTTCCTCTTAGTCTCAAACTATGTTCTATGTGTTTCTTTCTTTGGTACCATAGCACCCACCACCAACACCACCATCCTGTCTCCGCCCTTGTGTCTTGCACCTCACCTGTTCCCAATATGTTATTCTTCCCATTGCAACCTTGGCCAGCTGTTCTTCATTCTGTATTTTTGGTGTTCAGCCACCACTTGTTTTACAGAATTTTCTGCTCATCTCAGGTGAATGTATGAATATTTGTACAAATTGGGGTTGGTTTTATTCTGACATAATTTCTTGTGTCAGACTCACGCTCAGTTCCAGACACCACTATGCTACTGTTCCAGTTCCAGAGTGAATGCGTCTGAGCGCCTCTACAATTAAGAAAGCAGGCAGAAAACATTCACTGAGAACACAAAGACAAAGCTCCTTAATCCAAATGTATCTAGTTCAGTGGTGGGAACCCTGCATACCACAAACACACATCATCACACATTTGTCATTGCTGTAAAACATCTGATTTGCATTAAGGCAACACTCCAGACGTGTCAAGATGGATGTTCATGCTTCTGAAACCCTGACCTATTTTTTTCTGTTTCAAATAAAAGTTCCAGCCCTGCAGGAGCAGTATGTCAAAACTGAGTGTTCACTCCTCCAGTTCCTTAAGGCAGAGTTGTTGACTATATGTGAGATACTGATGCTGCATGGTTTGTTCTGTGCTAAGAGATATGAGCTGTTAGTGAACTGTCTGGAACCATCCAGTGTCCATCAGTAAACCCTGACACTAAACGCTCAAAAACTTTTAGATTCCTTATCCAAAGATTCTTCTGACCTCAGAGTGTATTAATAAAATCTGATTTCAACAGATACAAACAGTGTAAAACGGTCTAAAACTGGTGTTTCCTCTCCTACATGCTCACTGTTTGCTGTTCTTTCACTCTCTAGACCTCCCTCACTTTGCAGACTTTCCCAACTCATTACTAGCCGTAGACTATTTGGAAAGCACTCCTTCAATGATCTTGTGGGTTTTAACATTTGTTTCTAAGATGTAAAATAGAAGAAATGTGGGCATTTTTGTTCTTTATGTGCATTTGCATGTGATGGCATTTTTAAAACCACTTGTTTATATCACAATAATTTTGGTTGTATCTGACATAGGAACACCAAACAAAGCTCAGCTTGATGTCTGACGCCTTGCACATCAACACAAACTGGTGGAGCTTCCATATAAGGTGTTTTTTTGTTGTATGATGACCATTAATCATTTGTTGAACTTTCGGCACAGATCTGTGGGGCTTGCTTTCGGGGCTTACCACTTTATGGCAGAACATTGTAAGGATTTGATTGCATTGGATCACAAATACCATTTCATCCCAAAGGAGAACACAGTTCCACTGTTCCACAGCCTAATGCTGGAGGGTCATACCCTTTTAATCGACACATAGCATTGAGCATGTGATACAGAAACCTTAGGCTCGTGTGCATCTATTCCAGAGTGCAGTTACTCCCATTCCATCAATAATGCTTTCTAAAGAGATTATTACGAAGAAGTGATGGTGCATTACATATTCCCTGCTAATACTTACATTTAATATTATTACTGTAATTTTAAAAGTCCAAAATAGTCAGATCCACTGGTCATGTGAGAGATCTGCTATGTGTACAGTGTTGTGCAGAACATCTTCAGGCTTAAAAATTAAGAAAGCAATCGGACTGGCTCCAGTTTTTAGGCCGTTTATTAGATCATACTTTATGCTTCATTGGGGTCTTCTTGCTGACCTCACCACTGCCAAGTCGGCCAGCCCCCTCTGATGTGCCTTTAGAGCTGGTCAGCAAGGGTCTGGTTCTTAGCCTGGGCTCACAAACTCCCGCTCTCCTGGTGTTTGCAGTAGAATCATGAGTGGGCAGAGACTAAGCCACTGACCATCTGATGGACAGTCTTGGAGAGAATACGGCGAGCTCAGCTGATTTCAGATAAGCCGCAAGGCCGTGTCAGCTTCCATTTTGCAATATGTATTCCCCTGGCCATCAGTCCATGTGAAACCACGGGTGCAGGAGGTCCAACCCGCCAACTCCTCAGCTTACTGCAGTAGTGCCAGTTTCAAGGCAACCCTTCTCAAATAGCTGTATGTATTAATGGCTGTATGTATTAATTTTTAAATGGGAATCACTGTTAAAATGTAAGTTGATGAAATGTATGTTTTAAATAAAATAAAACAGAGAGATGCAAAAAATGATTTAAATGTAATTCTAGCACCCTCTGAAAGGGGAAGAAGAGATGTTCACAAGTAATTTTTTTCAAGTCAAGTCTCGAGTCTTTGTGTTCGAATCAAAGTCAAGTCTCAAGTCTTTGAGTGAACGTTTAGAAGATATGCTAATTGGCCACGCCCCGTGATTACAATTGGCTGCTGCTTAGCAGGGGGCGGGGCTGCGTGCTGTGATATGCCCTCACCAACATGGAGGATTTGCATTAAATGATCTTAAATCTAAATATTAAATATGAAAAATATATCTCCACTCTAAATGCGAAACTTCACAGTTAGATGGGGCTCGGTGACCCCATTTCCAACGACCCCTCGAAAACCGTTATTAGCTGAAAACCGTTCATCTCGCACAAAAGTAATGGGACACCGGGGCGAGGTGAGCGGTTTTCGTGTGTTTTGAAAGAGTATGAGCTATAAATAAACAATTCCATGAAATGAACATGGTTTACGAGTTATGACTCACGAGTCGCAGCACCCGAGTCCGAGTCAAGTCTCAAGTCATTGAGGGAAGTCTAAAGTCAAGTCGCAAGTCTTTGTTTGTGCGACTTAAGTGCGACTCGAGTCCCCATCTCTGAGGGGAGGTAAATTAGACTAGGAGGTAAATTAGTTGATGCAAACATGACTTCATTATTGCATCAACATAATAACAACGTCAATAATAATGACTAGATTGCATTTTCATGAGAAATATATAGCGTCATTGTACAGTTGCTATGGTAACTTGTTACTAGTGGTTGGTATGGTGTTGCTAGGTGGCAACTAATGGTGCAGCAGCTACACTAATTTGAATTTTTTAATTTGGGAACCCTAGAACAGCTGTTTCAAAATGTCTCACAAGCTCAGATGATAAGCAGCATCTGTTATAAAAGATAAATAATAAAAATAAAACTTATTAAGAACAGTTGTGTAAATTCTGACTCACTCACACTTATAATAACATTAATAGTAATTTTGACCTTCTCTAAACATTAAAACTATACTCACTAAGTGACGGCATTCAGGGCACTTCTTTGTATCATCATCCAGGCCTGGGGCTCACTGCAGTTTGGGGTTCACTACAAATTCTCTGATTAAGTCCAGAAAAAAGGAGGAGTATTTGATAATCTATGTATTTTTTGTAATTCTGACCTAATATGTTTGCTACTGTTTCATGATTGAATCCATGAAGACAGATTTAGCTCCATCTTCAGCTAGGTAAATAATTACATCTGTTATTAGCATATTAGCATGGTGATATATAGTAATATATTATTTTTGTCTATTTTTATTTTATTATTATTATGCTCACCATCTCGATTATACACACCCTCTTACACCCTTGTTGAAAAAAAACAGCACTTCATGCAAATGTAATTATTATCACTCGATTACACATAATTACATAAGAGTGAATTTGCTGTTATACACTTCATCTGACATCGATGCACACATTTACATAATCTGCTCTACTGTGATCCATATGTATGAGTGAATATATACATATGAGTTACATTATTGTTGCATTTTGCAAGTTAATATACTCAAATTGCTTAATACACTCAATATGAAGTGAGACCAAAACATCTAAAAGGCCTTCATGGTGAATTTTGCAATGTTTAATAGCATAACAAAAATATATACAAACAATCTCAGGCTTTTGAATTCTGGTGTATAAATCAAAGACAACGCAATTACCACCTTGTTAATTTTCCACTGTAATCCGAGAGTGTTACTATCCCCAGATAATTTAAATAAACAAAAAAAAGACAATTTGCAATTTTAGAGTCTAACATTTTAACAAAAGATCCCCATTCCCTGTGCAAAATTGGATTAGCTAGATGCTAATGTGTATCCTATTCAAACAACGAGATTATTTCTGCAGCTGATGATGAACGTCAGGTTGTGGAACAGATGTGCAGCGTGCTGTTGCATGGAGAGCAATGCATCCAACATGCGTGAATGTGGAGCCCGTGCACGTACAGGAGCATCAAATACACACACTCTACCTCAGGCAGGTTCATTAGCGTGTTTCACGCTTTAATAAAGGTCTAAAGGGACTAGAGACATGTAGCTGATCACACAGAGACAAGGGAAAAGAAAACACACACACACACACACACACACACACACACACACACACACATGCTGTTTCTAGAAACCAGCTTCAGGGAATTGAAGCATAAAAATAACATGTCTGTAGTGTACATGTTGTGCATGTCTGTGTGTACGTGGATGCCTGTGTGTATGTGTCTCTATCTGTTCTCATACATTTTCATGGCAATAATGTCCTGCCAAGGCTAACTTACAGGGCAAGTTGTCAGGACCGATCTACAGGGCTAACCCAGCGCACCAGCACATTTTGGTTGTTTTTGGACTACAGTATAGAGAGATTTAAATCCAAGGTCCAGGGGACTAGACTGATACATATAAAAGCCAATATATAAACAGAAAATCTATCATTTTGCCACAGTTTTCTAGAATTGTTTGAGGAAGATGATGAACATTTCTCCAAATTCCCCAGATCTTAATCAGTTCAAGCTTCTGGGGGATGGAGGCCCCACCTTGCAAACTACAGGACGTAAAGGAGGTGCTTCTTACATCCTGGCAAGAGACGAAGGTCTTGTTTTGTATTAGACAGGTGGTATACATGGCTTTTCCGTGTATACATAGGAATCAGTAAAGCGCGAGTAGTTCCATGATCTGCAGGCCGGGAGGGTCTGGGTCACACAGAACATTTTGTGGGTGTTTGTGGGGCAAGTGAAATACCGACAAAGAAGAAGAAACATTGCTTACAACAGACGTTCTACAAATTACATCTCTGCACCAGACTATAATTAATAACACGCTGGGCCATAATTTCTAATTATACCTTATCAGCAGCTTTACCATCACTTGCAATTTTGGTTTTGGTCAATGCAGGAGTTTCACAGCTGCATTACCTAACCACCACATTAGGTCTCACAGAAAAAAAGTACTTTTATTATAATCAAAGTAAATAATCAGTAAAATAACAATAATATTCATACACACTTACAGGCTATTTGTCTTATCTTATCTTATCTTATCTTATCTTATCTTATCTTATCTTATATGGCCACTGGGCTGCACTGACTGGAATTGGGCAGCGAATATCCTGGCATCAAAATGTACTCACACATGTACTGACCACATGCTCCCTGCCCCATCTTCATTTAGTTCCCAAACCAGGAGTGCTAGCAGCCATCAAGCTACACACACGCACACGCACACACACACACACACACACACACACACACACACCACTGCCACCCCAGAGAGCTCACATTCTCCCACACCTGTCAATCACATGGTGGAAAACAGCCCTCCGAGAGGAGCTCAGAAGCTTTTGTGTTGTTATCGCACATTGCATCATGCTTTCAGGGCTATTTTCTATTGCATCAATCACATCACATGCTCAAAAACACACCAACTCTCTGATGATTTCCTGCTCTCCAAGACTGAACTACTTCTCTTTATCTTGCTGTAATGATTACAGATGCAAAATCATGTTCAAATCAATGTTATTTTTATGACAACACAAGATTCAATTTAGCATGATTAAAAAAGCCTTAATAGAGAAGTCCTGTATTGGAATGACTGATACTGTTAGTTCCATTTTTACCCTCATTTATACTTTATTTGACCACATTACTATGAACAGTTGCTTCATCCACAGTGCAGCTTCTTTGTATGACACCATTGTAACTGTGATCACAGTCAAGCCCCATCTACTCGTTAATATTTTCTTTCTTTTTGGGTTCCACTAGAAGACAATGCAGAATTTCTTTTAAGAACATTGATTAGCCAAGGTGGTACGTTATTTCTTTGTTGTCAAAACATGATTAGTTCAGGTTTTTTAGCCATTCTTTAGCCTTTAGCTCCATCCTACATCTGACATGCTGCCCCTCCTCTACACCTCGCTTTTATCAATCAGGCACTTAAAATGTTCATAAGCCAGAGCAGGTGTTGCAAGTTGTGGTTGGAACTAGACATCTTAGGAAACCAGATTTCTAGACCAGGTTCGGTGACCACAGAGTTTATGTTTTCTGTTAATTTATAATGAGAATCAGAATCAAAAAACTGCTTGTATTACGACTGCACATCATCCTTAACCTGGTTAAAGGTAATGAATGGATGGATAACATGATTCAGTTGGTGACAGCAAGCAGGTACTGTAGATCAAATACACAATATAAACAAAAGTTGTTTTTCAGGGTTTGGACTAGGCCCCCTCATTTCTAGTGAAGGGCAATCTTAATACTTCAGCAAACAACATCATGCTTTGTGGACATAGTCTGGGAAAAGCCCTCCTCTATAACAGCACTGAGGACTTACATGAGCTTTCTAAACAAAAACCTTGCTCCCTACTGACTGGTGAAGCAGTATGAATGAACAGGTAGACACTGGGTTCTATACACTTACTCTAGCTTGTTTTCATGCAAACTAATGGCACATTTCATATGGGGCATACTGAACAGTATTTATGATTCTGCACACGAGTTTTCAGCTCATGCAGCACTGCAAATGCTTTTAATCTTGCTGAATAAGGAAGCTCATTAGCAGTACCTAATGTGGACAGTACTGGGAGGATTGTGGGCCTGTGTTGACTTCTATGGAGTGCTTAACTCCCACTGAGACTGAAACAGAGCCCAGGAGGAGGAGGAGGAGCACCCCGGAGCCATCTGAAATATTGCCTAGATTTACTCAGTTCAGTTCAGTTTCATTTTATTTGTGGTTTGATGTGAAAAGCACTTTCTTTAGAGAAACTTAAGAATTGTTCAAAGCAAGAACCAGATGTCTGAAGTGTTTAATGATTCTAAAAGGTACCTCACAGAGGGTTCAGCATTTTGAGCCTTTTGCATTCGTTTCAGATACAGTTCCATTGCATTCTGTCTGCATGCCATGAAACCTGAGCACGGGCCTAAATGCACAGTTTATGGGCTGTGTGTGCATATACATTGTCATATCAGGTGTAAATTTGCATTAGAGTCTGTTGCATTAGGGACATGCAGCTAGTGGGCGGGGCTAAGGGCAGTTTGCGTGATAAATTTTGAAGTTTTAATAAATCCAACATAACGTGTATGGTGCGCACATATTGTGCACCAAGGCACATCTTTAATTATATTTTTGATGCACATGCTTCTTGATGCCAAATTTACCATAATTTGGAGGCCTTTTTAAAAAGAATTTGGCCTAAAACATGTTGCAATGAGCTGCAAGATTAAAATTGGTGACAGGTAAAGTGAATATCATTGATTATCGTACTAAAATGGCACCTGACAAGAGGTGCACCTAGGTCAGAGCATCTCCTAAACAGGGTTGTGGGGTGTTTTTGTTAGGCAGTGGTTAGTCTCCACCTACCCAGGTGCAGGAGTTTTAATGTAATAGATGATGAGTATATATTAAAAGGAATAAATTCTATTCATATGTTTATACATTATGTGTGATAGACGTGATCTCCACTGTAAATAAAATCAGTAAAAGAATCAGTCAGTTCCTCTACAGTTAATCATTTCACATTAAATGAGTGTGATGATTAATTCAATTATGCATATTAAAACATAGCAAGCCATATCACCCCAATTGCAGTTGTATTAGATAATATATTAATCTTCTAAACTAACCAGTAGCAAAACACAGAAATACAATTTTAACATGGATTTCCCCAAAATAGACTCCAAAGTGTGTCATGCTGTCATTCTCACACATCCTACAAAGTGCAGGGAAAAAACATGGGTTTTGCAGTTCATTTGGATAATCTTTACAGCTCTTTGGCTTAGCAAGAAAAAAAGAAAAAAAAATCAATAATTAATAGCCTAGCTGGTGCTGAAAACCCTGAATATTTAGTTATATAAAAATACAGACAATAAATATGAGCTTATAGGTGAGGGACCCATTGCAGGCTTAGCTGTGTGTGTGTGTCTGTGGGGATGGGGGTTTTATGGGATCGAGCAGATCAGGTATCAAGCAGACAGCAGGCCACTCTGCCCTGAGAATGAACCTCGCAGGGCAGTCACATGAGAGGGACAGGGTCATTTTTTATTCATAAACGCCATTCAGAAGGCGTATCCTGATTCTACACAGACATGCTGAAAGTGAAGAGGGTGTGGCGGGTGTTTCCCTAAATGAAAGCAAATGTGTAGTTCTTGTTGCACAGTATACACACGAGTGTTTGTGCGTTCCTTTCATGAGGGTCGATGTACCCAAAATAATTCAGGTTCTATGGCTGGAGGAACTACATAATAGATTAGAGGTTTAGTGTTTTTTATGTCATTTTGCTATACATTTGAAATTTAATGCTATATATTCTATTGGGTACATAATGAACTAGCTGCATTTCTGTGAGAAAATTTTAAAGTGTGATTGCATGGTTGCTATAAGACCTGTGTTTGGAGACAGGTCTCGAACAAAAAAAATTCAACTGCAAAAAATTAACTGTCAAGAGTCAGCTCTGGATCAAGCCATTAAAAACTTATATTCACTTGCACTGCAGGGAATATTAACACGTTTGGACGGATGGCCTACTAAGGTCTTACTAAGCCAATTTGCATTGAATTTGCATAGAACCACCCCTCATCTGTTGAGACCCCACCCACTAGTTGCTTGTCACCCCTTTCAGCTGCCATCTTGGATCTTTGCAGCTACCAAATTTAAAAGGTCAAAAATAATTATCTTTGTTTGCGGTTGGACTCGTTTCAAAGCTAAGACTCTTGTGCTTGTGTTTTATGTATACTGAATTCAGACGTGCCTGATCACTGCAGTGGCAAACACTTGCTCCGCCTAGCTGGCCAATATTAGCTCAAAACACAATAAAACAACATCCACTATTAATTACGGCAAAGAATTTGGCATGAAAATACACCGATTGCAGCGTGAAAAGCGTTTTGTTCCCGTGAATGTATAAGGAACGGTGCACTCTGCTGTGCCCCAACACCAGATTAGTTGAAGATCCGTCATTTTGTCTGCTTGTATTACGAACACGGATAAGCAGAAAGCTGTGTCTATATGCAAAGGCAAGTCATGTGTTGTTGACCGTAAAGAACAGCACACATTCCTTTCTCCCTTTCTTTACTTTCTCTCAGACAAAGAAAACTGAAGAACTGCGGGCTTTAACTTCATTTTTGATGGCCATGTCCCAGCAACAATCGGTTTTGTTCCACCTTAAAAAGTTCCACCTATAAGTAAGCAAGTCCATTATTAGCCTTGAAGGCAAGTGTTAAGGTTTTGAACTTAATGTGAGCGGCCACAGGGAGCCAGTGAAGGTTCTGTATTAGAGGTGTGGTGTTTGAGAATTTAGGAAGACTGAAGAATGACCTCACAGCTGCATTCTGAATCAGCTAAAATAGTCTCGTACCTTCATTGGCAGTCCAGCCAGAAGAGAGTTGCTGTAGTCCAGCTTAGAGATGATCAGAGGTCGGACGAGTAACTGCGTGGCTTCTGTGGTGAGAAAGGGTCGGATTCTTCTGATATTGTACAGAAAGTGTCCTCCATGTCCTGGAGAGGTGGTCAATGTGCGACAGGAATGAGAGTTCTTTGTCCAACATGACACTGAGATTTCTTATCTTCTTTGAGGGGATGATAACAGAGTTCTCAAAGGAAACGGTGAGGTAATGGCTTGGTGATGGAACCCCTTTGATGAAAAGCAGCTCAGTCTTGCTGGGATTCAGCTTAAGGTGGTGGGCCGCTATCCAAGAGGAGATGTCAGCTAGTCTAAGATGTTGTTCGAGACCTGATCATCACTGGAGGGGAAAGAGAGAATAAATTGAGTGTCATCTGCATAAAAGTGGTAGGAATATCCATGTGAGGCTATTACTTCCCCAAGAGAACCAGTATATAGAGAAAAGAGAAGCGGTCCAAGGACCCAGCCCTGTGGTACACCCGTGGACAATCTTTGTGGGGTAGACTGTGCATGATATCCCAAGGCTGGAGAGAGTAGCCAAGAGGATCTGATGGTTAACTGTGTAAAAGGCTGCAGAAAGGTGAAGAAGAATCAAAGTAGAAGACAGCTTAGCTCATCTAGCTGCATGAAGCTCTTCAGAGACAGCTAGTAGTGCCGTTTCAGTAGAGTGTGCAGCCTTGAACCCGGACTGGTGAGGATCCTGAAGTGTTGAGAAAGAAGTTGTTTATAAGCAGCCCGTTCCAGGACCTTTAAAAGGAAGCAGAGAAGAGATACTGGTCTGAAGTTGCTGATATCTGAGGCGTCAAGAGTGGGTTTCTTCAGAATCGGTGTGACCACTGCAGACTTAAAAGCAGATGAGACTTGGCCAGTTGTTAAGGAGCCATTGATGGAAAAAAAAAGGAAAAAAATAGACTAAATGGGAACAGATATCATCGCTTTATTTCACCCTAGAATTAAAATTTTTTAATTCACCCCCTTTTAAAATTCCAGACCTTTCAATACTTTTCAAGGATCTGTGGGGACACTGTATTATTCATCAGAATCAGAATCAGAAAACTAAATGCTATGACTGCACATGATACAATGTGTGATATGTTTTGCTCTACATACATTTTTTCCTAAACTCATGACATACCTGGTGGAAATCAGCTCTCACTGTTAGGTACTGGTTAAGTGCTAAAACAGGAGTAGCCTGCACTTTGATGTGCCATTTTTTGTTTTTTCACAGCTAAAGTACCTCATCATACAGATGATCCAGTGACACCTTGGGTGGGGGGCGGGGCATATTTGTACGCATTGGTGCTTTACAAATTACTATATATTATTTGTTCATGTCTGAACAAAACTTGAAAATGCTTGTGCTACCTGGGACAATCTGTTAAACAATATGAATACTCTACTACTATGAAATCTATGGCTAAAAAAGAGACAGATCCAAAATTTATATACTTATAACAGTTTTTTTTTTAGCTCTTTTTGTATTACTTCTCTTTTTTCTTTGCCATTTCATTTGGGTCAGATTTGTTTGGGTGAGTGATATAGAAGTGATGGAGAAGAAATAATGTGCAGTTTTCTCTAAATTCAATACTTTTTCATGTGAGCCAGAGCTACATACATGCATCAGGCCTTCAGAATTTATTTAACTGCTCCGTGTCACATGAAGTACATTTTTGATGCTGAACAACTAAATATATGCATTTAAGATCTGACTGGTATATAAACTGAGAAATCACCGAGTGGCATGCAGTTCCGCGGGTTATTTATTTATTTCGTTTGATGGTTAAGAGCATTTGACCTGCTAACGGCAGCTTTCGAAGCAGGCGGTCAGGAACAAGGCTTTGCTTTTACAGCTGAGGGGGGTGCGAGGGATGGGCAAGGGCAGTGTGACTGACAGCCTGGTTGTTCTTCTGCTCCAGTGCTAAAGCAGCGAGGCCTGCAGGCCTCCAGAGGAAACGCTTCTGAGAGTGGATTATGGAGTGTGAGTCCCCTGGCATCAAGCTAGCCAGGCTATGGCTAGAAAGAGAAATCACTGTTATAAAGAAGAGGAAAATAAAGCTTCACTTAAGGGTATGTCAGTTCACCCTCCACCCCCAATCGATACACTCTGTGGTACTGTGCAGTGGCATGGCAGTTTTTTTCCAGTATGACCATTATGTTAAATGTTGAGAACGCCACTACAAACACCACTGTCATAAAGTATCCTGAAAGTTCTCTCAAATTCAAAGACCTAAACTTTTTAATTTTTGTGCATTTGCGTGCTTTTTTCCATTTTAAAACCCCAGTAGAAATGATTATTATTACATTTTCTAAGAACTTTGGTTCTGTGTGATACAGGAGCACCAAACAAAGCTCAGCATGAATTCTGACACCTGAGCATCAACACAAACCAGGGGAACTTCCATATATGTATGACAACAATTAACCATTTTCTGCACTTCTGGCACAGATCTGTTCCACTCGCATTCTAATGTTGGGCTTGTGTGTGTGTGTCACTGTTGGCCCTATCATTAAGAGATCTCAGTGATGCTACAGCCATCTGTGGCCAAAAGCTCAAGATAGGACGGACAAAAAACACTGTAACCAAGCAGATCATCTTACCTGACATAAATACAAAAACTACTTAGTTATACTGAATATGGCCGATCTTAGTGGAATGTTGTAATCTGTCATTTATGTTTAGTGCAAAACATTAGTGTGCAACTAAGAAAATACTCAAAGACTCAAAGACTCTAGAGAGAGAACATAGTATATAGTGGGAATAGTGCAGAAGACCGTTCCCAAATGGCGCACTCGGAATCCTGCGGTCCTCATTTGTGCGTGCCTACAAGGCTGTAGGGTGCCCCATTTCTCCATGCACCTGTAGTGAGGCTTTCGGCGAGAACCGCAATGGTGCGGACTCAGCAGTGACCTATTACCCACCATGCTTTCAGAAACAGGCGAAGACGATTCTGAGTGGAAGGTTTTTATATATTTTGATAGCTGGTTGGCCAAATTGTGGCAAAGATATTAAATTATAAGTTTCTTCATTCAACCTGTCTTCACTTGGTCATATTATGCTTGTTACCTGAATTGTGCCACTGTGTGTAAAACAAATGAATTTAAATTGTATTGACGAATATGGCATATACAAAGGCTGCATTTTTCACATTTCTGACCTATATGATAACTTTTAAATCTAAAGCATCTAAATCTAAATATTTTTATTCTTTGTCTCTATACGTCTATATGACAGTTGAGTGAACGCTGGCCCGATTGGCTGCCGCTGCTCACCAGTGTTTGTTTGTATATTTTTATTTTATTCTTTGTATTTTCCTGCCTCTCCTGCTATTTGAATTTGCTCTCTACTGAACTAAAATGAAGACAGTACTCCAGTGTTTGGCTGCTGAGCCCCTGACCCACCAATCCCACCCAGCCTCTCCACCACTGACCATGCTACACCACCCAGACATCACTCGGCTCCCTTGCCGAAAATGTGTCCACCGCATTTGCGATAGAGCTATGGCATCGACAGCACAGGCCTGATACTATTCCTGTGGTCTTCCCACCGTCACTCCTCCAGAAAGTCAGGTGGACAGACAGTGGACCGCGCCATGCTGGCCAGCCTCTCCCGGAGGATTAGCAATGGTTCCAGCCACTGCAGCGTCTCCGTGAAGCTGCTCAACATCTGCTTGCTCACCAACAAGGGTTCGCTTGTTTATGATCTTGTGATCAATCATAAATTTGATTTCCTCTCCCTGACTGAGTCATGGCAGCGTCCAGCTGACTTTGCCGAGCCCAAACTGACCACCCCGCCTGGGTTTGTTCACCCTGACGCTTCCTGCAATGTACTCCAATGTCTTGTAAAAAAACATGTGCATTATATAAATATTACAGACTATCTAATATTGTGGCATAGTGCATAAATAAACAACAAAACCAATGACTTTTTCTGTGACTTAATTTTGTCAACTAGTCATTGTAACCCTCACTAATCAAAACATGAGCACCATGCAAACGGCATCTACTGAAGTAGCCAATTTTTATAGCTATTTGTAACAATTAAAAATATTCTTTTGCTACTTGTTGGCAAGTTCATGCCACTATGAGTAACAATATCTATTGACCTGAACTGTATAAGTGACAAGCCTCATGACATTTACTTAATGCTGGCCAATCCCTACTAGCTTTCATTCATTAGCCACATGATCTGAATGCAGTGATCTTGTCTCCATAATGCTAAGCACTCTTGCTTGCTTTCATTTGTTCTTAGCCCCATTCATTTATTTGGGTCAAGTTCCTTTAAGTTGTACCTAAATCCTTGTACTAGACATGAGCTGGAATTAATACCGCAGACCTCCATGTGGCCTCTAAGAGCTGCCGTTTAATGGGATGCCTTCCAATGCAATGATAAATGTCCGCTGTCCTGCTGCCAAGAGGAACCGATTCATTCCAAATCAATTGAACCTTGTTACTCAACAATTATGGTGGGCCCTTTGCTGCACCATGGAGAAGAAGGTCAGTGGTCTACAACGTCATAAATAAAGCTTGCGCTGGTTATTATTGTGTACTAAATTCCTGACAGCACCATCTTTCTGCCATTTACCATCACTGCAGGAACTAGTGAGAGCCAGGGATGGCCAGAATTGTGGACAATGCCAAAAACATTACTGGCATGATTGACAGCATGTAACTATCTAAGAAGAAAGATAACTGCATTGTATTTTTTGCACATATGATCAGGTGAAATTGAAAGAATATAAAATTCCTAATGGATTTATCGTAAATATTTTCATTCCTGGTCATTTTCCCAAGCATGCAGGCTTTACTTAATTCAATCAAATTAAATTTGTCTTCCAAGAACATGTATTTAAAAGTGTCTGCATATAATATCCCATAATTAAGAGATTAAGAATGATAGCAGTTAGTCATGGTGCTTAATAGAAGCTTAAATCACACAAAAAAATGGTTAAATGGTAGAATGGAGAATGAAATGAGTGCTGGAGTCTCCGGATGTCAGATGTGTCATTAATGCAATGGATTGGTCAGCAGCTTCTGCACCGGCTCCACAGGGACATGTCAGTCCGTCATGCCAAAGGGTGGAGTTACAATACGCTATGACAGCAGCACACCGTTACCATGGAGATGCTCTCCTCTGAGTGGACACTGTGACATTCACTTCAGCTGACTGGGGAGAGAAAGAGAGAGACATGGAGAGAGTGATAGGGATGGAGGGAGAGAAGCAAAAAAACAGCTAAAGAAAGAGAAGGAAAGCAGGAGAACGAATAAAGGAAACACGGATAAATAGAAAGAGAAAGAAAGCAGGGAAAGCAAGAAAGACAGAGAGAGAAGAAAATGAGAAATCTGAGAAACAGGGAGGGAGAGAGATCCCAAGAACAAGAGAGATAGTGAAGGAAAGGGGGACAATAAGAGAGCGATGGAAATACAGATAGCGAAGAGAGAAAGAAATAAAGGACAGAGATGGAGTGAGAGAAGGAAGGTGAATGAGAGATATAGAAAGAGAAAGAAGAAGAGAGAGGGGGGTAGATATGACAGAAAGGAAGGGCAGAGAGAAATAGAAAGAGGGAGAAAGAGAGACGGAGAGACAGAGAGAAGAGGGAAGAGAGACAAATCTGACAGTCCACTGTGCCCCACGGACACTGTGACTAAACGCAGCCTGCACACACACACACACACACACACACACACACACACACACACACACACACACACACACACACACACACACAC
>JBBJLR010000048.1:21034-31034 GCA_037577145.1 Brachypetersius gabonensis | reverse complement strand
GGAGTTAGTGGAGAAAGTCACAGGAAAAATTGTCTCGAAAAAGGAGAGGGAGGAAAAGACCATTGATCGGATCCCAAAGCATGTCTCCATGAAATCACCTTCACCTGTACCCAAGGAGAAGAAAGAGCTGCCCCCCACAACTGACCTCAGCAAGCCTACAAAGAATGGCACCATGGAGGAGGCTGAGTCAGCTAGTAGGGAAGGAGAACAGGAGAGCCGTGCAGATACGCCTGGCAAGAATGGGATGGATGTCCTTAAAACGCCCGTCAGCAATGGTTGCAGCAGTTTGGGAATTATCACCGACCACTCACCAGAACAGCCTTTAGTCAACCATCTCAGTGCGCTGCAGTCTATAATGAACACTCACTTGGGCAAGGCTTCCAAAACCGTCAGCCCTCTGCTAGATCCATTAACAATGCTTTACAAAATCAGCAACAACATGATGGAGAAACCCATTTACAATGCAACTCAGGGTAAGCAAGTTGAGTCCATCAACAGATTCTATGACAACGATCAGCCGATGGACTTGACAAAATCCAAGAGCAGCAATGGGCGCACGAACAACTGCTCCTCCACCGCCATAAGCAACAATAACAACAACAGCAACATCACTAACAGTAATCGACCCATTCTCTCCAGCCTGTCTGAATCAGTTTCTTCACCTCTGCGGGAAAATGCATTGATGGACATCTCGGACATGGTGAAAAACCTCACGGGCCGCCTGACACCAAAGTCTTCGACGCCCTCATCTGTCTCCGAGAAATCGGATGCAGATGGCAGTGCTTTTGAGGATGCCTTGGAGGATTTCTCTCATGTCCAAAAGAGGAAAGGAAGACAGTCTAACTGGAACCCTCAGCATCTACTGATTCTGCAGGCTCAGTTTGCCTCCAGCCTTCGCGAGACCACTGAGGGGAAGTTTGTCATAACAGACCTGGGTCCTCAGGAACGCGTGCATATCTGTAAGTTCACAGGTCTCTCCATGACCACAATCTCTCACTGGCTGGCTAACGTGAAGTACCAGCTGAGACGGACAGGCGGAACCAAGTTCCTGAAGAATATCGACTCAGGCCAGCCCCTGTTCTTGTGCAGCGACTGTGCTTCCCAGTTCAGAACTCCCTCCACTTACATTAGCCACTTAGAATCCCATTTGGGGTTCAGTTTGAAGGACCTCTCAAAGTTATCTCTAGACCTCATGAGGGAGCAGCAGGCAGTCACAAAAATGATAACGGACAAGACCTTCAATTCCCTTGCCTTGACCGAGGAGGACTCTAATTCCATCTATCAGTGCAAACTGTGCAATAGGACTTTTGTCAGTAAGCATGCAGTCAAGCTGCACCTCAGCAAAACGCATGGCAAGTCTCCAGAGGACCATTTGATCTTTGTCTCTGAGCTTGAAAAGTGAGATAAAGCATAGAGGAGCAGGCCAGTGGCAGTGAAGTGACTGACTTGAGAATCCTTGCACTACATCACTGTACTGCACTGCACCTGAACTGAGCCTTCAGTCAAAATCAGTCAAACATTTGTTGTGCAACTGCCTGACTGGACCATGTTCTGTTTCTTCTTCTTCTTCTTTTTTGTTGTTTTTTTTCACTCCCTTGATTTCTATATCTTACTTTGTATTATATTTATATATGTGTTGACTATGTGCATGGTTTTTTTTTGTTTCTTTTTCCATCAGTGATTTCAGATTCAAGCAGATTTTCCACTGTTTGTACTCTGTGGAATTGAGAATGAGACCAGCATGGTATCCATGGGCATGGTCAAAACGAGACTCAAGAAGTAATACATGAATAGAAGTTGGATCTGTCACACTGTACACTCGAAACAATTGACAAGTCCAGCATTCAAAGGTGCAGAAAACATAACAAAAAGATATGGAGCGTGATACATATTTTATTATTTTGAGCTCAAATTTCCAAATTTGGCTTTTACCAGTAACGGCAAACACCCCCCCACTCCCCCCCACAAAATAAATGGATCTGTGAAAATGATATACTGAATGCATCTTTTGAACCTCAGAAGTTATTGATGATCTGGCTGCACCAGAGGAATACACTGCGTGTTACGAATGACTTTGTTTTTAAGTATTTGTTGGCAGTTGGTTTTGTTGTCAAGTATAATTTTTTTACAGTAGCAATTTGGAAATGTATGCTTTGGTACCGACTTTTCTCTTTCTATAGGTTTGCTTCGATTTCAACCTGTAAAGACTTAATGAAATCCTTATATACAGTACATATATATTTAAATGATCTGCAATGATATACATGTACATTTCCATCATCATATCTTGCCAATTGCCGCAGCATTGTTTGTATGGTGTGCATTCTTTTATATTGTCATTTTATATATAGTAAACAAAAATTAAATAATATGTAAATAGATATATATGCAGACAGTATGTGACCAGTAGCGCCAACGTTCATCCTTTCGGTCCTCCAGTGTGGTTAATATTAATTGATTTGATGGAATGCGTCCTCCGATGCGCAGTATGTGTGAGTGAAAAGAGCAGTGCACAACAGGAACTCCAGTACATTTCAATGTTTTTAATCATACCATTGTGAAATGTCCCATCAACTCATAAAATAATATTGTTTTTGTCCCTCAAATGTAAAATAAATCCTGACGCAGTTCTTGACTAACTCCCTGTCCGCTAGTGTTTCATTGCATTGGATTGTTTCAAGAGTAGAGACCTTGGCATATGCAGAAACTGAACTGTCGAATAAAATCTAGTGAATCTGTTACGTTTCCAAGTATTTAAATGGATAAAATTAGACAATATAAAATTCTTACAACAATTTTAAAATCACAATATGCTGAAGAACCTAACAGCCAGATGGTAATGCTAGTCTTTTTCTAAAGTGAAGTGTTTTGATCTGTGATTGGTACTTTAACTGGTGATCAATATGCAATGCCAGAAAGTGAACTAGCATTTGGACTTCTTTAGCAGAAAAACATCCAAGTGCATTCTACTGTCTACTTTTGTGTTGTATGTAAATGAGGGAATGTTTCCAGGGACAAACCCAGACCTTCCTGGCAAGCAGCAGATGCGCTCTCACCAAAAAAATGGATAAAAGAAAAAAAACAAACTTGTGGATTTAACGCTTTTCAGTTAAACCTGAATATCTGTTTCTGTTTTACTTGGACTGATGGCAGAAACACAGATCCAGAACCCCCACCCCACCTTTGTTAAGGATCTTAGCGCGCTCCCTGTACGTATTCTATGTAAATTGCCGTAATCACAACAAACGGTACAATCCGAGTACCTGCAGAGCGAACTGAGACATCAGCAGATAAAGCATATTTGCATAGCTTTTACGCCTACTGCCACAAATATTTTTCCACAGGGATTTGTGGGGGGTGGGGGGTGGGTGGTAGCAGGGGCTGAGGGGGGTGTTCCTCCAACTTATAGGTAAAAGCCGGATTTCTTACGGGAATCCGACAATTTACTCTTTTCAACTCAATTATCTGGTGATAATGTGCATGGACACTTTGGGGGGGGGACTTGGTTGGTTTAGAAGGACAGTGGGCCGTGGACCAAAATGTGTGGCGTTCACACAATAATGCAAACCTCCATCCAGTGTGCAACATTCGGGAATTGCCGCGGCGCACCTCTTGTTAGTTGTCCTATTTGAGAGTACAATCTCACTCAAATTGGCATGTTTTGATTTCCCAGTGGTCCCGTGAGTGTGTACGCCGAGCCTCAGCCTTGAAGTTCTGGTTTCCTCCAATTACTTCAATTTGTCATTCAAAACGGCACTCGCGGCAAGGAACGACTTCAGATTGCCAGAGATCAAAAGCGCACGCGCATAAAATGAAATCTATAAGTTTTATAAGGTCAGAGGATGGTTGTGGAAGCGGCGGGGAGTCTGCCGTGTGGGGAATGGAGCTTTATCCGTTTCATTCAAGCCGAGGTGCCAGCAGGCCTGGAGAACAGGTTGGACTGAAAGTGACTTAACGACGCATGAAGCAACATTTTTCCAAATAACGAGATGAAAGGGACATTGTTATTAAAATCGTACCTTTTGGGGACTCGGGCAGATTCAGGTGTATTATAAAATTAAGCCTTCGGTTCCTCTCGACGCGCAGGGACGTGACTCCCGGTAAAGATAAAGGGGTCGCGGCGGGTTTCTCTCCAGAGGAATTTCAGAGTGACTTCCTGCCTCCCCGCCGGTTTCTTTTACACTTGCCGGAGGCGTCGCGTCGAGAAACAATGGGACGCTGCCGCGTTTCACAGCTTGCGTTCGTACCTAAAAGCTAGGGTTCGATTCAAGCCTGGAAGCTTAGGGTGAGCGGTTAAAGACAACAGAGAAGGTAAACACTCAGTCACAGAGATTTAAAAGAGGCCTTGTCAAGTTTGTTTTTGTCACGTTTTGTTTTTGGTTTGTTATTTTTATGTGTGATGCCAAATGGCGTTTAAGCGCAAGAGGAAACTTTATCTGTTTTTCCTGCAAAGTGTCTCTGTGTCTGATAAGCAGCATCACTGTTAGTGAGACGATCACACAATCACGGCTCATGTTTGTGGTGTTGAGGGAAAAAAAAAGCTTGCAGCCACTTCTTACTGCTTCTGTTCACAGTAAGAATTAAGTCGCTATTAAAATTAATTGAAAATAACATCGTAACAATAAAGGTCTCTTCTAATAGCCCTTTTTTGTCTATATCCTCCTACAGTCATTTTTCTCGCGGCACGCAGACGACATACTCTGTAATATTAATTTCAGAAAGGAAAATATCATGAATATTGAATACGGAGTCTTTGCTCACAGTGTCGGATGTTGTCATCTCAGATGTAGACAATCAGCGCGACTCTAGCAGACGGAACTCTCTCTCTCTCTGTTCCTTCTATCTCTCTCTTGATTTCACTTTAAAGTAAACAGCATAAATTGGCTGAGTTTCATTCCTCCTACTCGACCTCATGAGGGTGGGGGGTGGGGGGACTGGGCAAAAATATGATGCTACACAAAAGCTCTCAGTGACAGTGGGAGGATGATGAATTCTATCTGTTTACAATTTGTAATAATCAAAAGGCACAGCGGCGCAACCAGGCTCCGTAGCAATTGAAATGTTAGGTTTTTTTTGAAAATGACACTTGTTCAGTGTTTGCTGCACTTGACATTAAATGGAAAACAATAAATCTGAAGGGGGTTGGGGGAGAAGGAAGGAAAATGCACGGCGTGGCCCACACGGCGCTGAATATTCATGCTCCCTCCTCTCAGTGAATTACACGATGTGAAAAGCAGGAAATCAGCAAGGGAACATCATCCTATCCCATGAGGTTTTTTGGTATTGTGTTGATTTTTCGGACTCCCAGTCTGACGAAGCCCATGGCCCACACTTTTGAAAAAAAGCTTCAGCAACACTGGGTCCCTGAGCAAGATTCAAAACCCGAAGTTGCTCCAGGGAGACCCCCTGTAGTTAGGCAATGGAAGTCGCTTTGGATAAAAGCGTCTGATAAATGCCGTAAATGTAAATGATTACAGAAAGCAGCAGTCGAGTCTGCTCAAATCCATTTGGGGCAGATGGTGGCCCAGTGGTTCGGGCCTTCGCCCTACGATCTGGAAAGGGCTGGGTTTGATTCCCAAGACCTCAAGTTTGCTATCGCGTTCGATATCAATTAGCACAGGTATCGATACTTAAATGCCAGTTTTGCATCTGCCGGTTAATAGAAATTGCCAGCAGACTACAATTTTCAGCAGGCATTGCAGCAGGTAGCCTCTCCCCCGGCTACCTGGAGGACCCAGTGTTTATATGACAGCCCCGTAACTCGGCCGGAGAACAACCTAGAACTGCAAAATTTTACAAAGACCCTCAGCTAGTGTTGCACTCGCCAATGAAAATTATGACTACAGATATTTATCACGTGACAAAAATGAGACGAGACGCAACATATGCTGGTCATGTGACGATAACGGAATATATCCTGTAATAAGAACGAGACTAAATGTGGTTTACAAAATGAAAACTGTGCTAAAATGTCTCTTCATGTTTGTTGACTAAAACGAGACGGGACGTTATTTCTTGTATGATGGGGAGGGGGGAGAATTTAGCGGGAGGTCAAGGCAACTGGATCCTTAATGTTCCTTATAATAATTGAGGCGGCTATATAGCGGGGTCTTCAGGAGAGGGTCCAGTGTCAGAAGCTCAAGGTTCACATTGTCATTCCAAGATTGGAAACAAGTGCAACAATACAGTACATGTGTTGGATAAATGTAAAATGTATAATGGCCTTGCTGTGCACATATATTATCAGCTGAATGATCAATGGTAGCTAAAATGTACTTTCTGGCCCTGAAACTTTTTTTCAGGCTGAGTTTGCCGTTCTAAAAAAAGTCCACATTAGGTCTATCTCCCAGTCAGATGATGGCTGTCAAATGAGGCAGAGTAAAATTGAATCACATTCGAACACACAGACGAAAACAAAGGCCTGTCAGATAAATACACGAGGCTGAATAAATTGTGAGCGTGTTTGATTGGCAGGCCTAGGACGAAACGCACATTTCAGAGAATAAATATGGGGGAGAAAAACTTTCGAGTCCCTTCCTGTGATGGACTGTGAGATCATTGCAACGAGACTTATTTGAAGCTTCCTTCGGAGCTGACGTGCGCAGCCTTGGAAGCCGACGCCGTAAACGGTTGTGTTGCTGTCAGAAGTGAGCCATGTTTGGAGATGGGACGTCTGTGTTATTCATCAGAGCGAGGAGAGCACCCTGAAGAATGGAGATGTGACAAAATCGCTTCTTTATAGAATAATGATGGCTGACACAGGGCCTAATGGATGCAGTGTTTTTAATCTCGCCGCAGTGATGGACTCTGCTGGCAGGCCTACAGGTGTGCTGTGACAGCCCGTCTCTTCCCCTACCCATCACTTACACGCCGCCGACAAGACTCACGCCTTTTCCTCTTAAGCGTTTCGGGTGATTCCCAGGAGCAGAGATGGGGTCAGTAACGCTTGAACCTCAGATTGCTGCTCAGCGGTGGTCAGCAACCTTCCTCACCTTAATCCTGAGATCCAAAATCTTTTCAAATCTCTTTTCTTAAGAACAAGCAGCTGGAAGACACTAATTCAGCCTCTACAATACTGCTCTCATTGTTTTGAATGCCCACAATACAGTCGATCCCATGTATTGTGAAAAACCATGAATTTGTAATGTAGTAAAAATGCCAAGAAATGCCTATTTTTATAGTGTAATCCCTAAATATGCCCTCAAAACACTTTCATTTCATTTTAAACTCAGTTTAATACATCACACTTAAAGAAAATGTAAAGGTAAACCCATATCCGTACTGTACAGTTTACACTGAACTCCTGCAGTCCTGGAATGTAAATAGCGATGTTACCCCTGTATAGACTGGACTGAAATTCATGCAGCGCCTTTTCTTTGGTAAGAAATCCACAGCAATAAAAATACAGAGCTTTAAAAAGTATTCTGGACTGCTGCTGCCAGAGACACGTCACAGGGCTGCAGCCAGAATACGGTTGCTTTGTGTCTCTTGACAGTACAAAACATTTTAAACAGTTATATTTTATATGGAAATTTTGCTGAATTTACGTTCATATTTGTTACAAATATAAGTAAATAATGTTTTTCTTAATAATTTAACACTAAAATGCATGAAAAATGTTTAAAACCTGAGATAAAACTTGTTCACCCCAAGGACAACAGCACCACAGAGTAAAAGTGAAATACAAGCAATTACTCATCAAATCCAGCTCCATGGTAATCAGGCTTCAGGTGGGAATCTTTCCTCTTTTATCTTCTTTCTTAAAACAGTCTTATTGCAAGTTTGGCAGCATTTGATTTGATTGGATGTCTATGTAGTTTATGGGTTATCTGTGCATGCAATAGAATAATTGGTTGGTTGGTTTGTTGATTGGTTAATTGGTTGGTTGGTTGATTGAAAACATCACATGTAAATGACTGGATCTGTCACATAAAGTGTAAAATTTAAACAAGATGTCTTCCAATTCCTCTTCTTTTTGACCTTAGGATCCAGAGTTTTACATACAAAATATGTAGACCCCATATTTTGACATCTCTACACAAATAGAAGACAATCTAATGTTCTGATTTCACTGGTGCTGTCCAGAAGCACACTTATTCAACCTGTGACAGATTCAAGGCAATAGAAACACCTCACCTCATCTTCTACTGTATTTGGGCTTTGTTATGTTCATTAGACACATTTTAGTACTTCTGATGCTCTGAATAATGTTGGACAGTAACAGATTTCATTCCAAGCAAAGGACCTGTATACTGGCCTGCATGCAATTTGTCCATTATAATAGACATTTTTTAACTTAAGTTTTTTAAATACTTTTGAATACTATGTGTAGTAGACTTGTGGCACACTGATCTTGAACCTAAAGGTATAAGCTGGTAGTAAAAATCGTTGTTGATATTTTTCTGAGAGCTCTTTCACTTGACACTGCATATTACAGATCATGGCATAAGCATTCGGTTTGTTCAGGCATCTGCATTAAATTGTTTTTAGCTTGGTTCTCAGATTGTTCTCAGACTCTATATTTTTTTTATAACTTGTCTCCTGCGTATCTTTGCCTTTGGTCTTTTTTTTTTCTTCCATGGTTCTCCCTTTCCTCGCAGAATTAAAGGTTAAACATTTGATTCAAAATGTGCAAAGCTCCCTTTCAAGCAAACATCTTATAATTTCGAACCTCCTTCCAGTAGTGGCTGTACACATTTTCCACTTAAAGTGATTTACTGACATGCATTCACTAGTGAATGATTGAATTTTGCCAGGCCTGAGTGATATTTGCACAGCATGTAATTGCAGAGGGCGGCATTGTGAAACAAAAGCTTCTGCACATGTTGCTGTGGGATTTCAATGCAATCTCTTCTTAAATTAGTGTTTTAAAAAGAGGGGGGAGTTTCCTGGCAAATTAATGATGGAAAAAATGGATCTGTACCCATTTTCAAGGGGGAAAAAAAGTATATTTCCACTCCCTGGTGGCATAAGCAGCCAAGGAAAAGGAATCAGAGTCTCTGGTACAGTGGAGTGTGATTGTCTGGTGAGAATCAGTTGTAAGTGTGTGACTGTCCTCCAACAAAGATGAGCTGCCATGCTGCTGTAGAGCTCTAGTCTAATCTCTAGATGATTTTTCGGGCGTCTTCCTAAATAAGATTTGAATTTGATGAAAATGCTTTGTTTTATTTTGCATTTTTCCTGACATTTTTGACAAAAATATTCTTAATATTGAAACAAACCTGTACACAACAGATGTGTAGACTAATGCAGTCAAGAAATATAGACTAATACAGTCTAGAAATATAGACTAGTGCAGTCTAGTCATGCAAATAATGTAAGTAAATAAATTTTGTTAAACAGTATAGCAAAATAAAACTAGAAAAAAACTGTAAAATTATCAGCCCAGATTCTGTTGTTCGGAGTTCATCTTTAGCTCATTTTGAACCACATCACTGGAAAAGACCAAGAAATTTGAGAAGCAGTTTCGAAGAACCTGTTTCGACCTTCCACTCATTTGGAACCGACATGTTCTCAGCCCCGTTTAAATCTTATCTTGACTTGACATAGCCTCGGACTAGCCTTAGTCTCAAACCCTTGTCCAGAAAGTGGATGGAAGATCCAGAAGAAGAATGTGTTGATGTTGCTCAAACTAGAGCATAAAAACTGATTCATTCTGTCACAAAAGTAGTCGCCTTGAACTAAATAACAATGAAGTCAATGGAGGTTGTCTTTAAAAACAAGTCCTGAATTATGTACATCTCTAGAATGCTTATCTTTAATATTTATTTAAATCTAGAGGCTCTTTTGTTTCTTTATAATGATCAGAGAAATAAGCATTTGTTTAATGAAAGATAAAGAGGAATTATGCAGGAATTCTAAAAAGTCTTTGAGAGTTCATACAATAATCACTGCAGTAAAGAACAAGTTAATGGAGTGTTATTGAAATGAATGTGTATCAACAAGTTATTGAAATGAACATATGTATATATATTATATATATATATACACTATACATATA
>JBBJLR010000048.1:9150-20656 GCA_037577145.1 Brachypetersius gabonensis | reverse complement strand
TATTTACGTTTAATATAGAATAAGCCAGGCTCATAGCACAGCCTGCCTGGAGATGCTGAAAGTGCTGCCCTGTTCCGTTCCGTTCCGTCGCGAGTTGAAGTCTCGGCCCTGTGTGCCACCGAATCCCCGCCGGTGCTACAAACAGCACTAGCATGTCCACCCCGTCGCTAGCTTAACCTGACACTAGCCCAAGCTGTTTCCACATGCCTTTTCTTGTTTTGGTTTGTTTTAATCAGATGGAGGGTTCTAGCAACGGTGACATGTCTTGGCTCTCTCTCTCTCACACACACTCACACATACAGAGACACACACACACACACACACACACTCACTGAGGCACTCGCACGCCACACAGGCAGAAGGACAGTGGGCTGTCCGGCGTAGCATCATTAGCTCAGCGGAGACATGGCGGCCCTGACACATGTCGGCCTGCGCGCAGCCAGCCCACAGACGAGCGTGAGACGCGTGCGCATAATTTGGAGGTAACGCCACGTTTGTGTGCAGGCATGCTGTCAGCCCATGCAGCAGGAGCCAGGGGGACACTGGGGCGGGGGCTGGAGGTGGGGGGACGTGGAGATCAGGAGATGGAAAGGTATTATACAGAGAGTTCTGCTGGGCTCAAATGACTCGCTTCCTTCTGAAGTTATAAGGAGGGGGTGGGCAGGCGGGTGTGGGGTTGGGGGGCTTCTAGTGTTTCACAAAGGCGCTGAAGCGATCACAGTCCTCGTCCGAGAGAGGACCTGCCAATGCCAATCCTCCTTTAGGAGCGATCTGGCTAAGATTCGCCATTTTGGACACGGCCATGCAAAAGAATCAGCGTAATTCGTCAGGAAAGATGAGGCCGGTGTCCTGTTACCTAATCTTAGGATACGGACCTCCTCTGGGCCCGATCTTCTCCGGACGAGAGAAAGCCGAAAAAGGATAAACCGCGGTGGCGAAGGAGGAGGAGGAGGAACCGTCATTGGACACCTCATCCCTGTACTTTAATCTATTAAGCAATAAATAGTAATGTTCTCTACAACCAAACCCTTCCGTCCTAATACACTTTAATTATGTCTCGGTGAGCGCCCATAGCTCATCTTCTGCAGACCTTCACGTCCCATCCACGGACAATCGATCAAAAGTTGGGAGTGAGTTCTTCCTGTTTTTCAGCTCGGCGTTAATGTATGCGGCCGTGTTGCTCCGTGGGTATTTCGCCCCCCTCATCCATCAATCCATCCATGCATTATGCATATCAGGGGTCATATTGGTGGCTGCCTCCCCTGCAGAGGCACTAATCCTTATCTTAGCTGTAATAACAAGATTAAGCAAGGTAAGGGGCTTACAGGGGGCTGCTGGGGGTCCCGGCCTGACCACGGCGTGGCTGACAAGGCCAGGGCAGCGAGCGTGCTCCGCTGAGTGCAGCCCATTGATTACCTAAACGCACTTCGCAGGCCTGGGGTTGGACTCGACGCAGTGTGCGGAGTCTCTTGGTTAAACAGCAGTTAGCTGCACACAGCAGGGGCTAATGTCATGCAAATGCTGCTGTGTGGGTTGTGCTTGGGAAGCTGTGACTAAGAGTGATTTCCAGCCATTTCACATTAGGCCCTTGTTAAGCGGTAGAATAGCATGTAATTGTTCAATACATCCTGTTTAAAACAAGACTATGGCTCGGCCATTTGGAAACACAAGGTTATGACACACCAACACAATCTCATGACCTCATATTTGTAGGTATGTGCACAAAATCCAATTATCAATTATCTATCTATTAGTATTAGCAGTTGCTTAAGCTGCATCCACATGAGGTTAAGAGTGTAACAACCGGACGTCGTAGTTGGAGGTTTTCTTTTGACATACAGCTAATAAATAAGAGAGCACTGCAAAAATGTTCAGTCTCTCAGGTTTTATCTGTTATAGCTGACCTTGAACAGCTTTGCCTTCGTTTTTAAGAACTGCTAACAATATGTCCTCTAATTTCCAAATAAAAATATTGCTCTTTAAAGCAGAGGTCGTGGACCGGTATCGGTCCGTGAGACATTTGTTACCGGCCTGCACAGAAAGACAGAACAATATTTTATTGATTATCAGCGTCTGAAAGGACTTTTATTTTGGAAAAAAAATGCTTGTCTCAGTCACATCATGCGGTACATCCAAAATTTAGCCTAAAATCTAGCATCGTTTTACATTAAACTGGTTCGTGGTGCAAAAAAGAATTGGGACCACTGCTTTAAAGCAAAATTTCAAAGGAAATGACAAAACATCATAATGAGAGAACTGATGCAGCGTTTACAGAACCTGAATAGTTCAAAGAAAACAAATCCCTCATTCTCTCTTAAGAGGAGAGAGTCGATTACAGCAGTGTTTTATACTTTTCCTCATTAAATAAGATGTGATTCAGCTGATCACTAATCAGTCCCTCATAAAGCAGAATCAGGTGTTTGTGGAGGAATTTAACAGACACTGGACTGGAATGATTTCACACTCACAGGGCAGTGGTCTCTCATTTTTTTTTCCAGAGTTGTATATTGTGTACTTGTTTTTCCCAAATAAGACTAATATGACGAGTTCCACTGTAAGATTAACCCCTTGCTCCCCTAAAGCCCAGGGTGTATGCAGCACACCAAACCATAATGCTCTCACTTGGTTATGCCCCACATGCACACAAGGCCCATAAACACATCAGCGGTTAACAGTTTTTTTTTTATTATTATTCATCTTCAAAAGTACATGTCCCATATCTGTCAGGGACAGATGTTCACCGAGACTGATATACACCCGCTCAGGACGCCGCGGCAGCTTTGGCCGCCGAGGCAGCTTTGGCCGCCGATGTTTAGAGTCTATTAATTTTACAGTGCTGTTCAGAATTATCCACCTGCTTAAAGGTTAACGGCCTCCTTGCTTGTGAAGAGTGCATTCGGTTCTGGACGCGAGCGAAGAGAACAACGGCGGCCCGGCCGGCTCGGAATTACGGCTGAGCCTGTTAACGAATGCCAAGCTTGCTACAGCCCTCTCGCCATCTTTATCACCGTAGCTCCAATGTCCACTTCTTTAAGAGATGTATTAATAGGGGTATGAACAATCCACTTAATGCCCAAAGTGAAGCGAGGAGGCGTTTTTACAAGTCCGCAGATGAGCTTCGCTTTCACAGCCCCTGATTTAGTGCACCGGCTGCCACTCGCCTGTCAGTCTGGACCAGAGTAATCTCCCTTTGTCAGCTGCCAGTGGGGGCGAAGTTCATCTTTGCAATAACGTTAAATGCACTGATGCTCATGCATATGAATGGAAATATAAATAGGGAAGTTGAGGAGCAGATAGATCGGGTGGCTGTCACTTCGAACTTCCTAATCATCTCCACTAAAAGCATGCCGTGCCAGGCAACACGAGCTTCTGGGACGCCAATGGGGGGGTGGGGGGCACAGGGGTAGGTAGCTACCGCAGTCCTGGAATGTTCTACCACAGAACCTATCAAATCTAACTCTTTTCCACTTCTCTCCAGGGGCCCAGTATCTACCACAGCCTACTCTAATAGTCTGACATGCAGAGTGTTTGATTAAATGATGTGAGCAATTACACAGAGCCCCATAACGTGAAGCATCATGTCATTTCCGCGTGTGAAAAAGATGCTAATGTTAGAATAATAAAGCAAAAAAAACAATCTCGTTAGATGTTATTAGCTGATTGTGGCCGTATCAGGATATGAGACCTAGCAGAAAGTGTTTGAAGGCATCAGCACATGCAGTCTGGGGAATGTGTGTGTGTGTGTGTGTGTGTGTGTGTGTGTGTGTGTGTGTGTGTGGTGGGGGGTGGGGTGGTTCTTTAACACCTCTCCACAGGCTTCGGTGCAACATGGCACTATTTTTATTGACACCCTTTGAAAAACAACAACCAAAAGCCAAGCTGTCACTCATGTTCCCCCCCTTCGCTCTCTTCAATCTGAGAGACAGATTCGGCTCCATCTTCAACCTGCCTCAGTCAGCACTGCCTCCACTTCAGGGCTGACGCGTCCCCTCGCTGCTCATTGTCACCTCGCACACACACACACACACACACATACACATACACACACACACACACAAGCTCCTTGGCGTGCGACACTTCCAACTGAGCACACGCCCACACTCGCGCACACACACCGCCACAATGTGTGACAACTCCAACGCGACGCACCAAGACACACACAAAAACACGCAGTGAGTTAATTCCCGCCCGCGTATGTTTCTTTGTCCACATTCGGCTGGTGTTAACCCAAACCGAGACGCCAGCAAGAGCGAGAGAGACAGAGAGAGAGAGAGAGAGGAGTGTGAGGACGGAGATAGAGAGGGAGAGATGACAAAAAAGAAAGACAAAAAGAAAAAAATGAGGGAGCTTCGTTTGTGTGCCAGAGTCAGGGGCTGCCAGTCAGCCGCACGTATTTTGACAATCATAGGCTGCCATCGCTCTGTGATCAGCTGTCACAGCCCGGGCGGCCAGGAGACGAGTCGAGAACTGGCAATCCTCACTTTCCTCCCTGCAAAGTACTGTCAGGAGAGTCACTTCTGGTATTTACACACACACACACACACACACACACACACACACACACACACACACACCCCACCCAACACACACACACATGCATGCCCTAGCATTTGGAAAGTTGACAAATCAAACATGTCACGGCAGCCACACAGTGAGTGATGTAGAGACCTTGTGTACCCGCTCAGTGTATCTGCCTAAAAATAACGGATAGGGTGTCGTTTTAAGTACCATTATGCCTCACAGAAGACCTGTCATACACAGGGCCCTCGCTGTCATTACACCGCTCTTATATTTGCGTTGTAAAACGCGGGCGTTTGAAAACATTACAGTCGTGACTGAACTGTGTCCTTCTCGTTATTCTTTGTGTGAGTCTGCACACGCTGGCGCGACTAAGAGATTCGGCCCCGAGCACCGCGGCGTGTCTGATTTGAGTAATCTGCGAGCGCAGTCTCCCGTTCTCAGCAGATGTGGGCCAGTTCATTATGATGATGACCTGAGGCTGAGGCCGAGAATGAGAACTGACCACCATCTGAACTGACAAAACACTTTTCAGCTTGTCGGCAGGGTCCAGGCAGCCATTCCTCACTCCTACAGCTGATTAAAAGCTAATAATAAATACATTCATTAATTGCTTACTCATTTATATTTCAAGATTGTATCGCGCACATTTGTATTTTAATTCTACTTTATTATATTCCATTGTTTTTCTTTTTTGCTGCTCTTTGTTTCTGTCCACTTTTTACCGTGACAATGCAAATTTCCCACCTAAAGGTTTATCTCATCTTATCTTATCTTAACATCATCATCATCATCATCATCATCATCATCATAATCCCCATTTACCACCATTTTCCATTAACTAACCAAAGAATAACGTTCATCCATGCACGGTTTAGTACCTTTAACCTACACTGTTTAGTACTCGACATGCAATCTGCTCTAATAATTAAGATGTACTAATTAAATTCTGTATACAGAAATCCCCCACTTTTTGTGGGGGTTTCGTTCCAAGAGAGCCCACGTATTGTGAGAAACCATGTTGTTGTGTTTTGGTAAAAAAAATGACTACAAATGTCTATTTTTATAATGTAACCCCCCAAAAACACTTTAATTTCATTTTAAACTCATTACCCTTTAAGAAAATGTAAAGATAAACTCATATCTGTACTGTACAGTTTACACTGAACTGGCATAAGCATGGGCATGGTTATATGCAGCAATAAATTCATTTAATTTACAGCAATAAAAATACAGGGATTTAAGAAAAACTAAACAAAAACATGAGAACACTCCAGATGCTCCACGGGGGAACTTCTGGGGGGCTTGTCAGTCAGAACAGAGGAAAAGTGGTATTTCACCATCCCAAGATACCTTTCTTTGTGTTTCTCTTAAAAGTACCAAAACATTTATAGTTATTTATTCATGTGGAAATGTAGCTGAATTTACATAAATATTTAGGTTACAAAATGATAAAGTATTTGTCTAATTTAGCACAAATATATGTACATTTTATATTGCCACAAAAAAAACAGGACCCCCTCGTCCTCGTGTTGGGGACGTGGCAGACGAGGCCCGGACGTCCCAAAAGCAAAAAAAATGTGGATGATATCTGCAGTTTCCATGCAAGTTAACAAACATGAGTGAAAAACAACCGTACCTTGTTTTAAGTTTAGTTAAAACTGTCACTTATGGCACATCTTAATCAAATGATCCATTTAAATATGTGTAAACTAGTGTAAATATGTACTCCGGCTACATTCTGCACACTGAGAATAAAGTTAAATCAAATCAAATCAGATAACACACCACAGGATTGGGACACAGAGGATCGTAAGGGGTTAAAGTTGCATCAGCCATAAAAAGAGCTTTAATTAACCACATTTAAATGACAGCTCTAATTGAGCCATATGCATAAATAAAGCAGGCATGCGAGTTCATCCCATTTCTGACAAACTGCTTCTCGTGACTGTCAGCAATCCACAAAAAGCTTTAGAGGGGGCTTTTATGCTCTCATGTTGGTCCAGCAAGGACAGGGTTAACATATCCCATCTGCCCAAAGAGCTGCAGGGCATGGAAGCAGCTTTTTGATCTGTGTGATGGACACACGCTCAACGCTGACTGGACACGGCCTGTAACAAGAAAGAAAGAGAGGGAGAGAGAGAGAGAGATGCAGCGGGCCATCTTGTCCATCTCCCAGTGTTCCCTCAGCCTTGTCTATCTGGGGTGTGTTGTGTGAGCTTGTCTGCCTGTGATTCTGCTCTTTGGAGAATAAGGCAAGGTAGGGGTCCATTTCCTCCCACCCCACAGTGCAGTCATGTGAATAGAACTTTCCCCCACTGTGAACAGAGAGAATGAGAGACAGAGAGCAGAGGAAGAAAGTCAGAGAGAGAGAGAAAGAGAGAGAGAGACTGAGAGAGAGACTGAGATGGAGAGAGAGAGAGAGAGACTGAGAGGGAGACAGACAGAGAGAGAGAGAGACAGAGAGAGAGACAGACAGAGACAGAGAGAGAGAGAGATAGAGAGAGACCGAAAGAGACAGACAGAGAGAAGCAAGCCGTAGAGTGAAAAACCCAAATGTAAGCTGACCTCAATGCACAGGGAGAACTGGTCCTGATTGTCTTTCATACCACCAGTATTTCAAAAGCAAGGCGGTATTTTAGTCTTGTGCAAAAGCCTTTAAGCACTACAATATGTTCAAGCGATGCATTCTTGAATTATTGCTAAAGATAGTATAGCAATGGGGGTGCATACTGATAAAGCCTGTGCAGTAGATCACGAAGCTGTACTGTGACTGCACTGCACCAAAATTCAAGCATTTCTAACTGAATCCTTTCCCTCAAAGGCCTATTTCATGCATATTACGGCATGAACGCACAAAAACCACTCCAAAGAAAAATCTTAGACCAAACAAAGGAGCCCTGGTACATGTACAATCACATGACAGCTGATTGTCACCATTTTCACAGTCTGATTCACCAAGGGAACCTTGCCAACAAGCTTCGGTGCACTTGGAGGGGGACCCCTAAGTGCCCATTTGGAAGTGTCTAAGTTTGGACCACACTTTCGATACAACTCTGGAAAAACATTAGAGACACTGCAGTTTATTGTTAACTCAGCATCTCTGAGTGTGAACCCATTCCAGTCCAGTGTCTGTTAAATTCCTATACAAACACCTCATTCTGCTTTATGAGGTACTTATTAGTGATCAGCTGAATCACATCTTATTTAATGAGGAAAAGTATAAAACACTGCTGTAAACGACTCTCTCCTCTCACACTGAGATCAGTTGGATGGTGAAACACTACTAGAAGTTCCTCAAAGCTCATTATTACCATTTTGTTTAAGAGAGAATGAGAGATTTGTTTTCTTTTAATTATTCAGGTTCTGTAAACGCTGCATCATTTCTCTTATTTTGATGTTTTTGTCAAAGCCTGGACTGATATTGGTCCAAGAGTCATTTGGTACCGAATCGCACAAAAAGACAGAATTAAAAAGAATTAATCATTATCAGAGTCTGAAAGGTCTTTTATTTTGAAAGAAACGCCCACCTCGGTCACGTGATACGGTACAACCAAAATTTTGCCCAAAAATTAGTAAAAAACAAACATACTTTGTTTTATCTGTATCTATACCGGTCTGTGAAAATGTTGTTTCACATTAATCTGGTTCTTGGCGCAAATAGGTTGGGGGACGCAGCTTTAAAGAACAATTTTTTTATTTGGAAATGAGGAGAAATGTTGTCAGCAATTCTTAAACGAAGGCAAAGCTGAGCAGCTATAAAAGATAAAACCTGAGGAACTGAACATTTTCGCAGGGTTTTTTCAGAGCTGTATATGACTGGGATACAAAAAGATGACTGTGTAGGAAGGGAGGAACCTCTGAGAACCGGACCTGGAGTTCTGGGTGGCTTGTGCACGAGCTACAGGAACAAACCCACCTTTATGAACAGATTCAGACCAAGAGGGGCCGAGGAAAATGGGTAGGTGGGTTGAGGGTGGGGTGGAAAAAATTCATCATCGGAAACTCAAGGTAGAAATGAAAATTTACGGGATGTTAGATCGGAAAGAGCAGAGAATCAGTCATGGTCATCCTCCCAAACTTCTTTCCCAAGCTTGTTTTTAGTCTGAGGAATGATTGGGCCTGTAGGAGGGGAACTCTTGAGTCTTCAGTTCTGGGCACCTTCTGTTTCATACCACAAGGCAGGACCACCCTTGAAGAACTTAGAGACAGACGTAAAAGTCAGGAATAGGGAGGAACGAGGGACATGATATGGTAGGAAGACTTCCTCACAAAAAATAGAAATGCCAGATGAAAATAATTTGTGCTCTACTCTACACACCCATGGTGAGGCCTTCAGTGAGGACTGCGTCAATGCAGCTTCAGCAATTACTCAAAATTTCTTTAAATACTGAGGAACAAGCAGATCTGTCCAAAATGCCCAACTCAAGCCTTTAAGCTCTCTGGTCCTGTACGTTCACATTAGGGCATCAACACAAAAGTCACTAGTTAACTACAGAGGCACGAGTTGATGCCCCCTGAGAGAAATTGACTAGTCGTGTGTTTCCTCTCTCTGCCCTCGCTTGTGTACACAATACAATCTCTGCCTCTGACTGGCTTACACTGACACATGTTCCCTGGTTTGACCAATTATTATCGTCCCATCATAAGAGGGGAATCTAAACACAAGACCACAACAAGACGAGAGACACAGCAGCAGAGAAGACAGACACACATCACATGTGTGGAGATCCTTCACTCTAGACACACAAAGAGCACCGAAACCTGCAGAACCTGCAAGTCGGTGTTAAAGTACAGTAACAGAACCGGCGCTCTGCATCTGAAACAGCTCCGCTAGCTAACATGGCTAACGCTAGCACTGCAGGGAGTCGTCCTGTTGCAGCTTAAACTGTTTCCACTCTCAGTTCTACACTTAAATTTACCACAGAATTCAAAGTATCCACTTTTGTTTAGTTTTGTTTAATTGTGGTGTTGACTGTTAATGTTACAGAGAACTTTAATAAAAGCTGCTCAGTGTTGGACATCTGTGTTCCTCCGTAGCTTGTGTGACATCATCAAACGAGTAGTCGACTCGACCTTGAATGACTACTTGCTGGTCTTTGTTCTTCATCTTTTGCGGTAAAAGTGCAAGTGAAGCAACACTTTTTCTAAGAAGCTAGAGTGCCAACATTTGCCTCACATCCAGCTCATTAAAATTAGTAAAAAAAAAATGTTTTCCTTTCTTCTTTATAGATGTCAACTACATTCGTTTCTGCAGACCACCATACAGTGCAAGGAATAGTGAGTAGAGGACCCTTACAAACACAACAATAGTTATAGAACCAGAAGTTTGGAGAAGAGGAAAGAGAAGTTTCAGATTGTCTCTTTTTCCTGAACCATCAGAGAAGGAGCGATAAAGCTACCAGAGATAGGGACTTGAGTCTGAGATTCTGACCCAAGTCAGACTTGACTTGTCACAAGAGACTTGTAACTTGACTTTAGACTTCCCTCAGCGACTCAAGATTTGCTGTGACTCGTGGGTCATAAGTCATAAACAATGTCTCTCGCACTCTTTCCAACAACCCGAAATCCACTCACCTCGCCCCAGTGTACCATTACTTTTGTCTGAGGTAAATGGCTTTCAGCTAATAACGTTTTTGAGGTGTTGTTGGAAAGGGGTCACCAAACCCCATCTAACTGTGGAGTTTCACATTTAGAGTGCGAGAGATGTTCTTCATATTTAATATTTAGATTTAAGATCATTTAAGGCAAATCCTCCATGTTGGTGAGGGCAGATCACAGTCCCGCCCCCTGCCAATTGTAATCGCAGAGCGTGACCAATTAGCATATCTTCTAAACATTTAGATCTCAATATTTACAGCTTAAACATCCCACATTTAGAGTCGCTGTTTGTAAACATTGCCACTGAAAGACTTGACTTGGACTTGGTAAAACGTACTTGTGAACATCTCTGAAAGCTACTGATGTCCTTTCTTTGTAATGATGGCATGGACAGGTGCATCCATTCACACTGACTGTGGCACGCTTGGTACAGCATGGACCTTGGAAATCCCAAAAGCACTTTGTTATGGAAGGTTCCACATTCAGAGTTTTTATTTGCTTGCTGTGTCTCCAGCATGGCCTGGAAGGTGTAGGCAGTGGTTAGCCATGGAGCATGACAAGAACTGGTCACTTTAATTAATGACCTGTCACGTTATCCTCTCCTAGCAAACAACACATCTTCAAAAAGAGGAAGGACTGCTTGGAGGACCCTCCATTTGTACACAATAGTTAAAATCAAAGGGCAATTTCTACTGCCTCAGTCTTAGAATGGAGGAAAAATAGACGCACAAATAAACACGCAGCATTCGCATGTGATCACACACACACACACACACACACACACACACACACACACACTGAATCCCATCAGCTCGTGCGCCTGCTCTTCAACTTTGATGTAACTTAAGAAGAAATCACCACCCACTTCTTTATCGTGCGCCTGAGCTCGTCTAGGTGCTGCGAACCCTCCAGGTTTTTTTTTTTTGTGAGAGAAAAGTAAATAAAGAAACAAGGCTGGCACTCCGCTGCGTACTGCGCGAGGTGTGTTTATCGAAACAAGCCCCAATCTCCTCTCGATGTCTAATTAACGGGAGTAGATCCTCACAACAATAAATGAATATGCAGATGAGCCGTGCGGCTGGCGCTAATTTCGTCAAGCGGCGATAACGAGGGCGAGTTAATCTCCTCTCTTTTAACCCTGAT
The DNA here is from genome assembly GCA_037577145.1 of Brachypetersius gabonensis. Taxonomy (NCBI): domain Eukaryota; kingdom Metazoa; phylum Chordata; class Actinopteri; order Characiformes; family Alestidae; genus Brachypetersius; species Brachypetersius gabonensis. The sequence goes on along the minus strand of JBBJLR010000048.1, from coordinate 9,394 downwards.
TTACTTGATCCACCATAACAAACAAACAGAAATAATAATCCTATTATTGTCTTAATAGCGCCTTTTCTTTCTTGTTTGTTTGTTCTCCGAAGGGTTGGTGAAGAAGTATCTGTGAAGTAACGTTGCTTGTATTGTGGCAGACAAAACTCGAAATCAATTTTCATCCATTATTGCTCTCTCTCTCTCTCTCTCTCTCTCTCTCTCTCTCTCTCTCTCTCTCTCTCTCTCTCTCTCTCTCTCTCTC